>JAJONQ010085962.1:0-11221 GCA_036250385.1 Solanum microdontum
TAGGTAAAAGGCATGATCTGATTAGATATGCTCTTGACCTTTTGTGTCTAGCTTTGTGTATATATTCTAGGTGTAATCTATCATTTTAAGGAATGAAGTGAAATACACTTACATCATTAACTTGGTATCAGAGCCTCTGCAATTTTTGTAGAGATTCAAGTTGTTATCTTCTTCTTCTTCTTCTTTTTTCTGTTCTAACAGATCTTTCAAGACTATTCTGACAGTTCCTTTCTCTTTTACCTAAAAGCCACTTTCGGCCAGTTTTTCAAAGCTATCGCAAACTTATATTTGAAGTTTGTGAGGGTTAACCATTCATTCTAGTCTTAGCCATCATATCCCTTATAATTTTCAGCAATCGAAAAAAAAATCAAGTGATACCAATAACTTTGAGACATCTGTATTAGCTGTAAAGAATGGAAATCCACAGGAACAAAATGTCCATCAAAAGGGGAACAATAGAAACTCTAGATCATATTGCAACTACTGCAACAAGCCAGGCCATATTCGACAATCTTGTTGGAAATTGTATGGTCGACCACCATGTACTAACAATCGGAGTACGACTCACATGGTTCAGACCCACAATGACACATGTGGTCAATTGGCCAGTTCTATTACTTTGTCGGGAGCAGATTATAGTGATTACTTGCAGTATCAAGCAGTACACAACAATCAGTTTTATCTATCACCTCACAAACTGGTAATTCATTTGCTTGTCTAACCAGGTCTTCACCTACATGCCCATGGATATTGCATTCTGGTGCATCTGACCATATTATTGGTAATCAGAATCTTTTCTCAAATCTTATTCATTCTGCAATCCTCTCTGCAGTTACTCTTGCTAATGGATCAAGAATTGCAGCAGTAAAAGGAATAGGGGACGTGCAACTTCATCCCTCTATTACTTTAAACTCAGTTTTATTTTCTTCTGAATGTCCATTTAATTTGATTTCTGTTAGCAAATTAACCAAACACTTCAATTGTGGTGTCACTTTTTTGGCTGACTCCGTTGTTGTACAGGATCGGAGAACGGAGAAGACGATTGGAATAGAATATGAGTCACAGGGACTGTATCACATGTCAAAATCACCATCACCAGTTGCCTTTACTTTCACTACCCCAACTGATCTTCTCCACAACCGTCTTGGTCACCCAAGTCTTGCAAAGCTTCAGAAATTAATTTCTAGTCTTTCCACTTTTTCTTCTTTTGAATGTGAGTTGTGTTGTTTCAAGTTTAGGATTTCAGTATTTTGTTACCTTTATTGATGATATTTCTCGTTGCACATGGGTGTTTTTAATGAAAAATCGTTTTGAAGTATTCTTTGTTTTTCAAAAAATTTGTGCTAAGATAAGAAATCAATTTGGTGTTTCAATAAAGGTATTACGCAGTGATAATGCCAAGGAGTACTTATCATCTCCTTTTTCCAATTTCATGTTGTCTCAAGGAATCACTCACCAGACTTTTTGTGCATATACTCCTCAATAAAATGGAGTAGCCGAACGTAAAAATAGGCATCTAATTGAAACTGCTCGTACTTTGCTTATACACCATCATGTTCCTCTCTGCTTTTGGGGGGATGCTGTTCTCACTGCTTGTTATTTGATAAATAGAATGCCCTCCACTATGTTGCAACATCAAAGTCCTCACTCAATTCTCTTTCCAAGTCAAAATCCCTATCGTCTACCTTTGAGAGTGTTTGGATGTACTTGCTTTGTCCATGACCAAAGTACTATAAATGACAAACTCCAACCAAAATCAATTAAATGTGTATTTCTATGATACTCTCGTCACCAAAAAGGTTACAAGTGCTACGATTCAAAAACAAATAAATATTTTATCACTGTAGATGTAACATTTTTTGAAACATCTCCCTATTTTACACCAAGCACTACAAGCAGAAATTTAATTCCTCAAATTATGCCAGTACCTATATTTCCTCTACCACAAGTCAGTCTTCCAGAAAACCCTCAAACCACCCATCCTCCTCTTCAAGTATACACCCGACGTGCTCGTCCTCTTAGTGATAACAATGATAGTACTACTCTTAGTCCAGATACATTGGTAACTCCTGATGACTCATCTCTTGCTCCTTCGTCACCTGCTCCAATCATGCCTTCATCAGATGCAACAACGCCACCAATTGCCATACGCAATGGTCTACGTTCTACTCAAAATCAACAACTAGAAAGATATAATTGTTTAAGTTACCATCGGTTGTCCCCATTATATTATACCTTTGTATCTACTCTATCTATTGTACCTATACCAAAGACTGTTAGTGAAGCATTGGAACATCCGGGGTGGAGAGATGCTATGATTGAAGAGATGAATGCTTTACAAAACAATAACACTTGGGAATTGGTCAAGTTACTGAAGGGGAAATCTACTGTTGGAAGTCGATGGATTTATACAGTAAAAGTGGGTTCGGATGGAACAATTGATCGATTGAAAGCTCGCCTTGTTGCCAAAGGGTACACCCAGATTTATGGTCTTGACTATGGTCATACATTCTCTCCCGTTGCCAAAATTGCATCTGTCCGACTATTTATTTCCTTGGCAGCAATGCATCATTGGCCACTTCATCAACTAGATATTAAGAATGTCTTTTGCTGAGGAAGTTTATATGGAGCAACCTCCTGGATTTGTTGCTCAGGGGGAGTCAAATTTAGTATGTCGTCTCAAACATTCTCTATATGGCCTCAAGCAATCTCCGAGGGCATGGTTTGGCAAATTTAGCTCTGTCCAACAATTTGGGATGTCTCAAAGTATAGCAGATCACTCTGTTTTCTATCGACATAGTGGTCCAGAAAAGAAAATGTATTTGGTCGTTTATGTTGACGACATTGTCATAACTGGAAATGATCTGGAAGGAATATATCAGCTAAAACGACATTTGTTCAGTCACTTTCAAACCAAAGATTTGGGGAAGTTAAAGTATTTTTTTGGGAATTGAGGTAGCACAATCCAAGACAGGTATTTCTATCTCACGAAAAAAATACGTTTTGGACATATTGGAGGAGACCTGCATGTTAAATTGCAAACCTATTAACACTCATATGGATCCAAACATCAAACTCGTTCTAGGACAAGGGGAGCCATCGAAAGATCCTAGTAGATATCAAAGACTAGTTGGTTTGCAGTAAGTGTGGCTAGTCAGTTTCTCCAAGCTCCATGTAAAGATCATTGGGACGCAATGATTTGCATCCTCAGATACATCAAGAGACCTCTAGGACAGGGATTGTTATATGAAGATAAAGGTCACGCTGACATCGTTGGATATTCTAATACGGATTGGGCAGGTTCTCCAACAGATAGACGTTCTACTTCCGAATATTGTGTCATGATTGGTGGCAATTTAATCTCTTGGAAAAGTAAAAAGCAAGATGTTGTTGCCAGATCTAGTGCAGAAGCAGAATATCAAGTTATGGCTCTTGCTACATGCGAGCTTATTTGGTTGAAACAACTTCTTCAAGAGTTGAAATGTTTTGAATTCAAACAGATGAAGCTTATATGTGACAATCAGGCTGCCCTCCATATTGCCTCAAATTCAGTTTTCTAGGAAAGAACGAAATATATAAAGGTGGATTGTCATTTCATTAGGCAGAAGATTGAGTCCGAATGCATTGCCACCAGCTTTGTTGGTTCAAATGACCAATTGGCAGATATTCTCACCAAGTCCCTTAGAGGAACTCTGATTGAATACATTTGCAACAAGCTTGGAGCATATGACATGTATGCTCCAGCTTGAGAGGGAGTGTTAAGATATTGTCAAAGAGTATTTCAACTATTATATTGTGTGTGAGAAATAGTCATATATTGTAGGTAAGTATGTAGGATAATAGTCAAATATTGTAGGTGTTGTAGGTAAAAGGCATGATCTGATTAGATATGCTCTTGACCTTTTGTGTCTAGTTATGTGTATATATTCTAGGTGTAATCTATCATTTTAAGGCATGAAGTGAAATACACCTACATCATTAACTGTTTGCAAGTACATGGATGGTATTTATTAGATTTTTTCTGATTTTTCAGTACATTATTGTGGGATTTTGTTCTTGTATGTTCCTAATTTGGTTTGATTTATTCATGGATGCGATAAAATTAGTTCGAGAAAATGCAGCAGTAAGAATAAAGGAATTTGGTAAGCCAAAAGGTGGCATTGTTGTTGTGATAAGCCTAATTGTGGAAATCAAAACTCTTTAGGAGGACTGCCTAATTGAGCAGAAGAAAAGCAAAGACGACTGGTGCAATTTCTGTTTTTTCTCCTTCAAACATTTGAACTTTCCACTTTTTCTCATTTGTATTTCAAATTTTGTCAGTAGTTTTCAAGTTGTCTCTATTAATTTCTCTATTTCTCAAATTTAGTGTGAGTTTTCTGGATTCTATTCTTTCTTTAACGCACACGACAATTATCAATATCACTTTAGTGTAATTTTTGTTTGGTTATGTTGAATTGCTACTTAATGGATTTCTGCATGCATGTCAGAGGACAGAGATAGTATTGTTTTTTCCTACATTTTGATATATAGACATCAAGTTTGATTTGTTGGACCATCATTATGTCTCTTTCATTAATTGTGTCTTTGTTTTATCTAATTAGTGCATAATTTAAGCTATCAAAATGACTAAAATTTAGAAGTGGATGTGCACCCATGGTATTTGATGTTATGTTTAAGTCATTTTATATGGAGTATTTGAGTGCAGGGTCAAACATTAGATTTGTGGAAATTTATGTGCGGAACTTGTATAGTCACAATGTTAACTTTACGTTGTCCTACCAAGAGCCAAAAAATTGAACTATGTCAAGTTGTTAATTCGACCAACGACACCAATAAACGATGGCAGTCATTCCACTTGTAACATAGTTTATGATGAAATCATTCAAAAGGCAATTCAGTGATATTTTCGTTTATCTTATTACCAAGTAACTAGCTCTTTCCAACCACTTCTTCCGCTTTTACAATTTGCACTTGGAAGATTTGTTCTCACAGAAGGTATATTTTTTGTTTAATTATAACTTGATGGCACTAACACATAATTATTATTGTAATCTCACCTTTATTTATTTTTGGAGAATTCGACACGGATGCGACATCGAAAATGAAGACTTCACATTTATTTAGTTTCTGGTGCTCATGGGAAACGAAGTATTGTTTGTCGATGAAACTGAGTATTGTTCTTATGTACCTTCAAAAGTTCCTGCGACCTTCTCTACTGTATCTTCTTGCTCAGGTAAATGTAATAGCAAAACTCACTTCTTTAAGAGTGTAATGTTTGTTCAGCTTCTGCTTTTTAGGATGTATTTCTTATTTAATGATGGATCATGTCTTTGATTATCTGCTCTGGTTTTGCTACAGAAATTGGTTAAAATAGTTGTACAGTAAATTTATAGTTCACATTTGTGCAGTCTTAGAAAGCTAGGCTTTTGAACCTTAATCAAAGACTGATTTTGATCTTTAACTACTCTTCTGAAACATGCAACTTACTTAAATTCAGAATTTGTTATCGTTCTTCTTTTCATAGAGCTGAAGGAGAAATAAAGAAGGTGAAGGATCTCCAGATCTCATTTGTGTTTTGCAACAGTAGGCTCTCATATGGTAATATAATTATATTGGATAGCTACTAGAATTTGATTCCTATATAGTTATTGAATAATTATTATAAAAGAATTGTGGGTGTCCTTGTTTGTCTCTTTCTTCCTTAAGATGGAGTTGATGTTCAGTGTACCCACCTACTCACTCAGAGAAGATAAGAATGTTGTCGCATTAAGGTTACGATCCGTTGGGTTGGGAAAGCACCAGCTTCCTCCAAGAGCCATAAGCAGATAACAGATATAGCTGTGAGAAATGGCAGTCGAGGGAAGAAGCAAAAAAACAAGATTTTTTTTATCTTCTTTTATATTAAGTGTAAGCTACATGCCCTCCGTCCATGCCTTTTGGATTTATATTTATGTATTTTAGCTTATGGAAGACTCTTTGTATTCATCGTAATCTTTAATATCTTCAACAGTATTGCACTCGCTTACTCTTTGTATTCATCATAATCTTTAATATCTTCAACAGTATTGCACTCGCTTACTTAAATCACAACTATCTCTAATATCTCTACCTCTCAGAAGACAATAAGAATGTTGATGACAATACTCAACTCTCACATTGCTGAAAAAGACTACTCATTCAATTTTTTTCAGAACAAGAATAAGAGAATGGTTACTCCATTTAACCACCATAGCTTACGGGAAAAGAAATGCCAGGTATTCTCACAACTTTATAACTGTTATGTTCACAATTTTTAACTCTAATTTTTCCAACTCATTTAGACTTTTTGCTTATATTTTCATTACCCGCTTCAAAAAAGCTCAACCACAACTTTTTGGTTGATCCAAGTAGTAAAGAGAATATGAGCTATCTAGATCTTTTCTCCAAAATTGTCAAAAAATAATTTAAAATGTTGTATAATATTGTCGCTCCCTATTTTTTTGCAAAACGGGTTTACAAATTCAAAATTGAATAACCAAGGACATAATAGCGTACATAATCAGTTGATCAACTACCTCATTATAGTACAGTTACCAATCTGCTCATATTAGGAGAACACAATATCAACAAAAGTCAACAAAATTGTTAACATAGAATTATGTGGACTTTCAGTACCTGCATTTACACAATACAATAAACCATTTTGTAGCTACAAGAGGAGAATGATTAAGAAGTAGAAAATCACCATTGGATGTCTGTAATTTTAGGAATTATTGTTCCTCCTAAATTTTACGAATGCATAAAATATATATGGATCTGACCTAAAGTACTCTCATATTGTCTTTCATTGTAGGTATCTCTTTCTAATCGAAAAATGAAATGAATGTGCTTAGTGAAATGGTATTGCAGATTAATATACTTGCCTTGATTGCAGAAGATGTTGAGATCAACTTTAGGTACATATGTTGACTTAATATGTGTTTCAACTTGAAATCCTTTCTATGGTGCGATGAATTTACTGTCTATTTATTTATTCTTCTTCATCGAACTGCTACTCTCTGCTCCAAATTTAAGTGGTTTCTTTAGTTTGTGTAGTGGATGGACATTTTAAAATAAAATATGGTGCTCAAAGTTAAACTTAATTTTGAAAATCTTGGGAAAGTGTAGAGAAAAACATTGTCTTCAAGAAAGTGAAAAACTCAACTTAAAAATTTATGTCATATCGTATTGAGAGACTTGACGGTTTTTTGGGGTCTTTAATTTCTTGAAATGCTTACGAAAAATGGTTTCTTACTTTGGTTGAAGTGAATCTTTTACTCATATGTCCATAGTCAGATTAGTTGCTATTTATCTTGCTTCTGTAGACATAATTTGTTGTTGCTCTAATAAATGGAGTGAAGAAGCAGGAAGAATTCTCGGTGGTGCAGTTATATCCGAAGGAGTTTTCCCACAAGTCACAATTAGTACACTTGCCAATTTTGATAATTTTGGAACACTCGCATTGCAAGTTCGTGAAAATTCCAATAAGGTTAAAACTATTTCATAACTTGAAAACAATTCCTCTGCTATATATGCACCTGTGATATTTGATGATATGCTTATTTTGTTCAGTTATTCCAAAAAAATGAATTGGCTAGCGCCTGGCTGATACAATGTAGGTTGAGTTTCGGCCCAACAAGAGAATACTCAAAGGAGGAGAAAAGAGAGTCCAATAGACTCCAAGAAAGACAATTTAATAAATTGTTTCCTTGTAATTTGTGGTTTATACAATTTTCATCAATAAAATTTATTGTTTATGGAGAACGAAATTATATTATGTTCAGCACGGGTCCATATCTCTCTAGTATTAAAATAACATCTCAACAATTAATTGTTTGAGGTTCATACCTGAACTTTAAGGTAACTAGAAAAACTAAACATAATTAATTGTTGACGTATGTTTTAATAAACAAAAATTGGTGATAATTCAAATAAGAAACTCACACACCTGACAATTTTGATATAAAACTCCAAAAGTCGAAAAAAGTTTAAATGTATCTTTTACTATCAACTCTAGGCCTTTTAACTCTAACAAGTTTTCATGTAAGTTGGTAAACTGAAATTTGATTGGTTACGATAATTTATTTTTTTTGGTACGTGCAGATTTACTGAAGCAAATTTAAGATATCAATTTCAACTTGCATTTCTTTTCTTTTTTATTTATTAATTATATTAAAAAGAAACGAGTTCTACTTTTCATTTATTCAAATCACAATAATTATAACATGAAACACAAATAGTCATCCATGTTGTCACGTAGACCATCAGTCATAATGGTTTTATGATGGTTCGCATCACTTTTAGAAATATCATGGTGATGTTTGATGAATTAGAGATCTTCAATTAAAGAGCGTCATGATTTGCAAATGCATTTGAATCGTAAAAGCGATTTCACAAGAAGCCTTAGAAGAATGTTAATGGTGATATCATTAGGCATTTTGAAGATCTTTGGATTGAGCAATTGATTGGCTGAGGGGTAGTGTTTTGAGTTTGAGTTTTTCTTATTCTATAAGATGGAATATCTAAGCTCTTCTCTGTCAACATATTTGCTTCATCATGAAGGAAATCTTGTTATTTAATGTGCTTTACTAAGACAATGATCATCATTTCACGAGTTTTCGAATGCGAGAAGAAAGTTCTACTTACAATCAGAAACTCGTGAAATGATGATCATTATCCTTGTGAAGCATATGCAATGATAAGATTACCTTTGTGATGAAGCAAATATGTTGACAGAGAAGAGCTTAGATACTCCCTTTTATAGAATAAGAAAACCTCAAACTCAAAACACTACTCAAAACCAAGCAATTGCTCAATTCAAAGATCTTCAAAATGCCTAATGATATTACCATTAATATTCTTCTAAGACTTCCTGTCTAATCGCTTTTACGATTTACGTTTGCAAAATTATGACGCTTTTTAATTGAAGATCCCCAATTCATCAAGCATCACCATGATATGTCTAGAAGTGATGTAAATCATCATAAATTTTTTATCACTGGTGGTCTATGTGACAACAGGGACGACTATTTCTACTATGTCAACGCTACACTTCAATATGATTTTGTTGCCTCTCTTCTTGAGCCTCTGATACCATCATTTAAATAGAGTAAGTTTTATTAGTTCTTTCGGTAATGGTATAATTCTTGTAGTTTTTCTTTATGATATGATCATTTTGTGGAACCTGACCATCACAGAATCAAAAAAAATTCCTAGCTCAATCCCAAAATAGATTAAAAAAAAAATTAGAGATAAAATGATTTCATGCTATTCAGGAAGTATTGTTTCAGATCAAATTCAAAGTTATGGTTTATTGAATTGCAAAAAATAAATTCAATTCCATATCTCAACAACATCAAGTCTCCATTTTTGGTAAATGTCACAGGATCCAACAACGTTCATAATAATTTGTCTAGTTTATTAATTCAACCAAAATCTTACTCCGTGATGCATTCTTTTCCATATACCAAACTTCAAAAATATAAAACTGAGTCTTCGCGCAACTTAGTCAAACAAAAAAAAATTCTTACAACATACAGTTGTGGATCGTCCCCAAATTAATTCTTTCTGGAAATAATAATGTCGAAGAATTTTTTTTTTGATTCTCTAGTAGTTGGATTCCATAAAATAACTTCATCATAAAGGAAAAATAAAAATATTATGCCATTGCAAAAATTAATACATACCCTACTAAATTGATCATAGTTGATTCCAGGGATTACCTCAACAAGAGAAACAATGGAATCATAATGAAGTGGAGCACGAAGTAGTAGTAATTAATGATCATCCTTCTTGCAAAACAAAGACACCAAGAATTTTTGTCTATTTATATCACTTTTGCATAGATCGTAGCGAAGAGTGATGAATTAGCCATCTTCAATTAAAGAACACCCTGATTTGCAAATGCGTTTGAACCTTAGAAGTGATTTCACAGGAAGTTTTAGTAGTACATATAATGATATCACGAGGAATGGTATTGTTTTATGCATTTTGATATGTATTGCTGCTGCTTGTTGCTAGGGTTAGGGTTTTATATAAGATGGGGAAAAACAGCTAGGGTTAGGGTTTAATATAAGATGGGCCATCAATTTTTGGACCATATTGACACCCCTAATTGTGGAGAATGTGCCCAAACTTGGCCCAAAATTTCATAAACAACAATAATTTGAGGCCTAATTATCAAACATAACAATAGTTTGACTAATTACAATTGATAGCTATTATTTTAGAGTGGTATTGGTTCGCTCTATATTTGGTGTATCTATTCATTCAATCTTAGTTATATTAACATATAAAATTTCACTGAATAAATTGTGATTTGTTCGCTTGACCTAGTTATATTCACACATATATAAACTAAAAATACAAACATGAAAAGAAACAAATGAATGTATACAAGGATAAATACACTCAACAAAAAAAAATGCATACAATCAACAACATTTACAAAAAGAATAGATATATGTATCAAGTTTACTTATAATACCTAAATGAAGTATTATAATAGAAGGAAGTAAGAAAGTGAGGGGAAAACCAAATTATACCGAAAAACAATGAAGAAATTGAAATAATTCATACTAGAATTCTATAGGGATAGTTTATAGAATATATTACACTAGTTTGAAAGAAATGGCTAATATTAAACACATCAGACTCAGCTACACTATCATGAAGATCAATTGAAAACATAGCATGTTTGATCTCTTCAACAGATGATATAGCCTCAAAGGTTTTGTTATCTTTCTTCAAAATAAGTGTGTAGTTCAAAGACAATTACACGGTGATTTTTTGTTTTTTTGAATAATTCTGCATTCAGTCAGCTATGCCACCACAATCACTACCACAGATTTTTATCGCGATGGATCTGTACGTACCATGCATTCATTTCCCTAAATCATAACGAAAATAACAATCCCTCGGCAGAGGGATGCAAACAGAGTGGTTGTCGTACAGTAGACCGACTCCCACTCTACAACAACTAGAAAAGGTATACATACATTCATAAGTCTACATCTATATATATATATATATATATATCTTCCATTCAATTTGCAGCACATACTTTACAATGTAGAAATAATATGAGAAGCCGCAAAACAGTGAAGAATTATTTAACAACTGTTTTCAAATGTACTATAAAAACGACTAGGTTTATCCAGCAAACAAAGGGTATATGTATGTTGTGCCACGACTACGCCTCCCA
>JAJONQ010085963.1:0-14934 GCA_036250385.1 Solanum microdontum
ATATATATATATATATATATATATAGAGAGAGAGAGAGAGAGAGAGAGAGAGAGAGAGAGAGAGAGAAAAACCTTGTAGCATACTACTTTCATTATTTATAATAAATATAATTAATGGCAATACAATTAATTTTAGGTTTATTTCTTCTTGTTTTCTCTATAAGTTTCGGCGACGCAAACAAACATAGAACGAATCCCAAAAAAAATTAGTTCCATAGTAAAATGTGGAGATGATATAGTATTCGAGATACTCTCATGGATGCCTGCCAAATCCCTCATGCGATTAGATGTATTTCTAAAGCTTGGAACACTTTAATACGACACGATTCCAACTTTATCAATTTTCCACATTGCTCGTTCTCATGCCCGTCCATCAGCCACCCGCATCTTGTTTCAGTTGCTTATTCATCCTCGTGTTCACCTAAAAAAACACGAACTACAAAGATTTTCTTTACAACTCGTGCCTCAACATTATTCAGACACAAGATCAGATATCATTATGTACTCGAATCATTGCAATGGCCTTATTTGTTTTTATAGCTCTCAAGTTATTTACTTACTCAATGTAAGCACAGGGGAGACCAAACCTTTGCAGTCATCATCCTCTTTAATACATTGTCATAAATTATTTCTGGGATTTGATACCGTTATGAAAAAATACAAATTGCTTTGTACTTTTAACAACAATGGTGAGATAAAGGTTGAGATTCTAACTTTAGGAACCAACTCCCTTAGAGAAATAGAGGTGTTTTGACTTTAGCAACAACGAGCCTTATTAGTGCCCCAGCTTCGTTTGTGTTCCCAAAGCATGTTATGTTAAAACAGGTTAGCAGCTTTGATAAGTGCTTAGGTTCCTAGTTCTCCTTCTTTTCGGTCTTATTCCTCCTTCAAGTGCAAGATGTTTTGATGATCTCCTCACAAGTGCAGGGACCTGGTCCTCTGTAGAGTATGAATACTTGTCCAGTGGTCAAAATGTTGGACAACTGTAAAGGCAGTCTGTGTCAGGAAGTTGGTGAAGCTGTAGAGTACTTCACCAATCAGAAGCGATGAGATTGCTTGTACGTTTGGTAATAATTCCTCATGGTATATATCAAACAACAAACAACATCATTCAATTATTCATTCAAAAGGAGAGATACTTTCAAGCTTCAAGACAACAAGAGACCTGATAGAAGTGCTTTGATTGCTTTCTGTACTAGCTGTGGTTTTGTTTACTTGTAATAGTTCTTATATTGTAGGATTCGTTTCACTTGTAAAAGAAACGTTTCAAACTTGTTTGAATCATTGTAAGAACTAGGTTAAGGGTAACTTAGGCTCTTACTCTAAAAGTTTATATTAATCAGTTCAGATTAGTATAGTGGGCAGTGTTGTATTTGCTCTGGCTCAGCTAAGTGATAAGAGGTATTACTTAGTGTGGAGATTAGCAGGCTAATCTCATTTTGTAAACTGGCTTTTACTTTTGCTTGGAGAAGATTAGTGAAAGTAGTTTGAAAAGTCCTGTTAAGAACACGTCATGGTTTTACTCCCTTGAGCAAGGAGGTTTCCACGTAAAGTTGTTTGTGCAATCTTTACCTTCAACATTCATTTTCTATCTGTTATTGTAAGTGTGCTGAGGACATGGTCCCATCGACCTAAGTGACGCATACATTCCAATAAGTGGTATCAGAGCTTGACTTTTCATTTTGGTTAACACCTAGAAAAGAAAAGATCTAGAAGGAATGGCTGCCCCACCCAATATGGAGGAAGGTCAGTCTTCTACCAAGCCACCTCACTTTAATGGTCATTACTATGGATGGTGGAAAAATCGAATGCACGATTACATCAATGCTGAGGATAATGAGTTGTGGGACATTATTCTTGATGGACCATATATTTCTACAAAGGAGGGGAAGGATGGAGAGCTCACCTCTACTACTGTCAAAACCAGAAAAGAGTACAATGAAGCAGATAGGAAGAAGATAGAAAAGAACTACAAAGCAAAGAAGATTCTAGTGTGTGGAATTGGAGCAGATGAGTACAATATGATTTCTGCTTGTGAGACTACCAATGAGATATGAGACTGTCTTCAAACAGTCCATGAAAGAACTTAGCGAGTGAAAGAGTCTAAGGTTGATATGCTTACCACTCAGTATGAAAATTTCATTATGAAGAAAGGGGAAACCATCTTTGAGATGAACTCAAGATTCACCTCTATCACCAACGAGCTGAGAGGTTTGGGTGAACCTATTCTTGTCCGTAAGCAAATTCGCAAGATCCTCAAGGTGCTTCCGAAATCTTGGGAAAGCAAGGTGGATGCCATAACAGAAGCCAAAGATCTAATGATGCTTCCCATAGACGAACTGATTAGGAATCTTCATACCTACGGAATGAACAAGAAATAGGGGATGACTGTGATGGAAGGAAGGAAAGAAAAGTCCATTGCGTTGAAAACATGTCAAAGTAAGGTGACTGAAAAGGAGGATGAGATGGCATATGCCACTAGAAGATTTCAGAAGATCTTAAAGAAACATGAAGGCTTCCAAAAGAAAACCCCTGCCAGCAGAACTACTACTGCAAATGATCTTTGCCGTAAGTGTGGCAAGCCTGGTCATTTCATGAGGAACTGCCCTAGTCAAAAGTAGGAAACTCATGACACCATATCTCATAAGAGACCATGCTCGAAGGAAGGCACATGCTGATCAGTTGGTGAGAAAAGCCTTTGCTGTGTGGGGAAATGACTCAAGTGAATCAGAAGAAGATGTAGAAAGTCATGAGGATGTTTCAATGATGGCCATTGAAGATGATGAAAGCATTTTCAACTCTATTTTCCCCTTGATGGCAAATTCTGATGATGAAGAGGATTCAGACGAGGTAATTCTTTTTTATCTGAAGGATGATCTAGATAATCTGCCTATTGAAAACTTGAGGAAACTTGTTGCCCTGCTTATTGACTGTGTTGATGAACGAACCAATGAAAACTTAATGTTGAATAAAAAATTAAGTTTGTGAAGATAAGAACTATGCTTTTATGTCTTAAGTTGCTGAAATAAGTGAAAGGATAGGTACTCTAGAGACCAGTAACATAACACCTGAGAAGGACTCTGGTACCTCAGTAGGAGGAAAGAGAAAGCTTAGCATTCTTGAGGAAGAACTGGAAGAAAAGCTAAAAATATCTGAGTCTAAGCTAGTTGCTTCTCTTGAAACAAATTCTCAACTGAGAAAGGATCTGAGTAAGGTCAAAGAGGATTTAAGTCACTCCCCAAAATGGACTGACTCCTCTAAGATACTCTCTAATATGTCCAATCAAAGTTTCAATGGAAAGAAAGGGCTGGGACACAGACCAATAGAACCCTCCTACAATCCCCAGAGAAAATATGTGTATGTATCTAACAACCTTTGATGCACTCACTGTGGTCGAAATGGTCATTTGAAATAAAAGTGTGAGAGTCTGAGAAAAGCTAAAGAAAGGCATGTGAAATTTGTTAGATCTGAAAATGATGTTAAAAAGGGACACAAGGGACCTGGTCCCCTTTATCATTTCAGTAAGAACATCCTGCCTCCCTGGACAGGAAGGTTTCTTATCAGGCCTCTTGATAGTTACTGGGAACTCTGTTTGAAGTGGGTTCCTAAATCTAACAAATGATTTTTATGCAGAAGAGAGGAAGGAGTCAGTGCTGGTATATGGACAGTGAATGCTCAAGGCACATGACTGGAGACAGTTCAAACTTCCTCTCTTTGAAAGCACACCAAGGTGGTGGTGTGTCGTTTGGTGGTGGAAAGAAGGGCTCTATCTTTGGTATTGGCATAATAGGGAGATCGACTGATAATTCGATAAATAATGTTCACTATGTGGAGGGTTTAAAATACAATCTTTTGAGCATTTCACAAATCTGTGATAAAGGAAATGAAGTCAAGTTCATGGTTGATAAATGTCTGGTTACAAACTGTGCAACCGAGAAAATTGTGATGTCTGCAAAAAGAGTTGAGAATATGTACATTGCTGATCTTGATTCTATTGAAGGGGACAATCTTTCATGCCTGAGTGCTCAAGTTGACGATGCAAATATTTGGCATCGACGATTAGGTCATGTAAGTTCCTCTTTACTAAACAAGCTTGTTGCAGGGGACCTGGTCCGCGGGTTACCAAAATTGAAGTTTTCAAACGATAAAATCTGTGATGCCTGTGCTAAAGGGAAACAAACTAAGTCATCTTTCAAATCTAAGAAGGGAGGCAGTACAACGAGACCTCTGGAGCTGCTCCACATAGACCTATGTGGACCTATTAGAATCCAAAGTAGAGGAGGTAAGAAATATATTCTTGTCATTGTTAATGATTTTTCTAGGTTCACTTGGAACATGTTTTTGCAGACGAAAGATGAGACAACTAGACAACTGATCACCTTTGCCAAAGCCATTCAAATGAAGATAAATTGCAGGATAGCCAGTATCAGATCTGATCATGGTACACAGTTTGAGAACTCTCAACTTGAAGGGTTTTGTGCAGAAAATGGAATCAATCACAACTTTTCAGCACCAAGAACTTCTTAGCAAAATGGAGTTGTTAAAAGAAAGAACAGAACTCTGATGGAGATAGCTAAAACTATGTTGATTGATTCAGGACTTGCAATGAATTTCTGGGCTGAAGCAGTTAATACATCGTGCTATGTGACAAACAGATGCCTTATCAGATCGGTCGTCAAGAAAACACCCTATGAGCTATTAAATGACAAAAAATCTTCAATTGCGCATCTTAAACCATTTGGGTGCAAATGTTGTCTTGAATAATGGAAAGAATGATTTAGGCAAGTTTGATGCCAGGAGTGATGAAAGTGTATTTGTTAGGTACTCTTCTACAAACAAGGCGTACAGGGTGTTCAACAAAAGAACTCTTTCTGTTGAAGAAAGCATGCATGTCAAGTTTGATGAATTGGGTACAATAAATGAGAACAATGAGGAATATGAGTTTGAGGAGCCGATGAACAAGCAGCAGAATGATCAGGGTACAAAGAAGAATGATGCAGAACACTCACGAGGACCTGGTCCCTCTGGTTCATCACAGGAAACAGTGTCTCAAAATCTTGAAGAAGATGAAGGTGATTCTGATGCTGATAGAGAAGAAGAGATTACCAGAAAGTACGGATGGAAACATCAATCGTCACATCCACTAGACAATCTCATCTCTCCACTTGACTCAGGAATTCAAACTAGGTCTAAATCAAGAAATTTAGTTGCACATTCAACATTCATATCATCCATTGAACCTAAGAACATCAAGGAAGCTTTGAAGGATATAGACTGGGTAACTTCAATGCAGGAGGAGCTTCATCAGTTTGAGAGAAGCAAGGTGTGGCACCTGGTCCCCAAACCACTCGACAGAACCATTATTGGGACCAGATGGGTCTTCCGAAACAAACTTGATGAGCATGGGATCATTACTAGAAATAAGTCAAGACTGATGGTACAGGGTTACAACCAAGAAGAGGGAATTGATTATGATGAGACCTTTGCTCCTGTAACCAGAATGGAAGCCATCAGAATCTTGATAGCATTTGCTGCTCACATGGAATTCAAATTGTTTAAAATGGATGTCAAGAGTGCTTTCTTGAATGAGAATCTAAAGGAAGAAGTATATGTCAAGCAGCCTCCTGGCTTTGAAGATGCAGACTGCCCAATCATGTGCTGAAATTGGACAAGGCTTTGTATGGGTTAAAAAAGGCTCCCAGAGCTTGATATGAACGCATGTCAAAGTTTCTTCTCACCAATGGGTTCAAGAGAGGTAAAATTAATAATACATTGTTCTTAAAATCCAGAGGTAAGGAATTGTTAATTATGTAGGTATATGTGGATGATATCCTATTTGGAGCAACTTTAGACTCACTCTGCAAAAAGTTTGCTGATTTGATGAGTAGTGAGTTCAAAATAAGCATGATGGGGGAACTCACCTTCTTTCTAGGCTTACAGATTAAAAACTCCTCTCAAGGTACTTCAATATGCCAAGAGAAGTACATCAAAGAGTTGCTCAAGAAATTCAATCTGCTCGAAGCAAAGGTGCTGGATACTCCCATGAGCACAAGTATGAAACTGGATATAGATGAAGATGGTGTGGAGGTAAATCAAACTTTGTACAGGGGAATCATATGATCACTCTTATACCTAACTGCAAGCAGGCCAGACATAGTGTTCAGCGTAGGGATGTGTGCAAGGTTTCAAGCAGCACCAAACGAGTCTCACATGAAGGCATCCAAACACATCCTGAGATACTTGAAGGGAACTCAGGACCTGGTCCTCTTCTACCCTATTGGTGACTCTTTTGATGTTATAGGTTATGCTGATGCTAATTATGCAGACTTTTTGGTGGATTTAAAAAGCACGTCAGGCATGGCACACTTCCTTGGATCAACTTTGATTCATGGGGAACAAAGAAGCAGAATTTCGTGGCATTGTCTACTGCAGAGGCAGAGTATGTGGCTGTTGTATGATGTTGTGCACAACTGCTATGGATCAAGCAGCAACTGGAAGATTTTGGTGTACTTACCAACACTATTCCTCTTATTGTGATAATACTAGTGCCATGAACATGACCAAAAATCTGGTCCAGCATAAGAGGACAAAGCACATAGATGTCAGGCATCACTTCCTAAGAGACAATGTTGAAAAGCAAAATGTGGTGATGAGGTTCTATAAAACTGAAGACCAGTTGGCTGACATCTTTACAAAACCATTAAGTAAAGAATTCTTCATCTAAACCAGGATGAGGCTAGGAATGCACAAAATTACCTGACCCCTCGACAGATTTGCACGAAAAATCCTTCTCATTGATTATGTTAAGGAGGGCATGTATCTATACTTGTTTTAATGTTTGTCATAAAGGAATTCACTTCTGGTACCTTAATGCAGGTATACACTCATGGTGTGTTTAGCTGAAAGGAAGGTTCAATCACACAGGCAGAGTTACAAACTGAAAGGAGGACCTGGTCCTTATGAGGTGAGTATCAATTATACTACACTGTCTAAATGTCAACATCACTTCCACATGTCACTTGCCCATTCATCACATCAGGTTTAAAACGTCTTGTCGCTTTTAATACCAAGGGTCGCCTCTTTTGGGACCCGATACCTTTTCAATTTAAATCTCTCTTGGTGGGTTACTATTTATCTTCCCCCTCCTCTTCAAAATTAAAATTCATAAACCTTCTTCCAAAAATCTCTAAATTTCTCTCCAAGTTCTGTTTCCCTCCTCTCTTCAAATATGTCTATCACTGAGTTTTCTTCAAAAACATCCATCTCCCAATAAGTTGAAAACCCTAGTTCATTCAACTTCTCCGTTCCCCCTCCTGAAAAGTCTCCGTCCACCCCAGTCTGTGGTGTTGGAGAAATGGATGAATCTATCTCCCCGGCGGCCTACATCTTGATCTCCTCTGCTCTTCACTCCGAGAATATTTTGGTTTGCTCTCCTACTCTGGTTCTATCTAGTGACAAATCCCCAAATTCAGAGGCACAATCTGTGGCAAAACCTAATGAGGGTCTTCCTACAGAAGAAATTGACATTGGTTCGATGGCAATGTCGTCAACCATATCTGAGAGATTGTTTGAAGGTGACTTACCTAAAGAAAAAGGTCCTGAATCTTGTATCCTAACTGCTGGTGCTGAACTGGTGGTCGTTCAAAGCTTAGCCTCATTAAGAGGTGATGTTCAACCTACTTTTCTGGAGCATGAATTGGAGTCACCAGATAAGGTCCCTCACCGAAGCGAGCCTATCTTCGACCAAACACCAAAATCCTCTGATGTTGGGACTGAGAAGGAAGAAGAAGAAGATGTTCCATTAAGATGGCACTCAAGGTTAATGCGAGGAGGAAACTAATCTCAAGTAAATGTTCCTGAGTTGGAAACAGTCAAAGGTACGTCTGAGATTGACAGTGTTGGTAAATCTGGTGAACAAGAAAATGAGTGATAGAGAAAGGGGAAGGGAAAGCTGGTTCTGTCTCACTCTAAAGGAGACAAAAGGAAATATGTTACAAGGAGCGAAACACAAAAGGCTATGAGGAGTGCTATTGCAGCAAGCAAAGCCCATACTGAAAGAATTAGGAAGAGGAGAAGAGAAGGGCTAGAACCTGACCAATATGCCTCTACTTCTCTGATTATTGAGAACAGTGAGACTGAATCTGAGGATGCTGCCAAGTATGTGGCAAAAAAGAGGAGAGAAGCTGAAGAAAAAAGGATTAGATCAAAGGGAAATCAAAAGGGAGGGCCTCTTGCAAAAGGAGAAAAAAGAAGAAAGCAGTCAGAGGAACAACCCGTAAAAGGACCTGGTCCCAGGGTTAAAAATCAAATCGAAGAGAAGGAAATGACTAGAGAGGAGTGGGTAGAGAAAATAGAGCAACAAAGAGTTTTAAATAGTAGAGTCTTTGACCCTGACATTTTAACAAGATTTGGTATGGCCAATCTGGTTAATGCTGTTACCATTCAAGGCTGGAATCATCTGTTTGAACTACCAACTCCATACTTGCACGAACCTGAAGTGCATGAATTCTTCTACAAAATGAAACTAGTGGTGGAATCACAACTACTGTCAGGAATGTGCAGATTCACCTTGATGAAGAAACTTTGGGAATCATTCTGGGAGTGCCTGTGGTAGGAGTTCGAACTATTGAGGGTTGTAAACCTACTGGTGATTGCTCAAAGCTTTCTACCAAACTAGGAGATGCCAAGCGTGCAGGGCTGCCTAAGAAGTTTCTTAAGGGGGAGTATTAGTTGATGTTTGAGTTCATTAACAAAGTAGTGGTGCCCAGGACTGAGAAGAGAATAGTGGCTTCTACTGCCGATCTTTTCCTCATGTAAAATCTTGATGAGCTTGAGGAAATCAACGTCCCTGCAATCAAGCTAGAACATATGCATAGAGTAATGACATGGAAGAATGCTAAGCACGACATTCCCTATGGGTATTTGCTAAACTTTGTCTTTAATCATTTTGAAGTTCCAGTGGGAAAATGGGTACTTCGTACCACCAAGCAGATGTTCACTATGCTACTAGAATGTGAGTGCATTGAGGGACATGCTAAGGGAAGATCTCAAGTGGCAGATGTTCTGGAGCAACATGCTACTCTTATGAGGGATGTGACTGATCTCACCAAGATTCTGAGTGATAAGGAGGTTGAAATCACTAGGCTCAAGTCTGAATTGCAGAAGACTACTTCCAGGGGACCTAGTACCAGTGAGGGTCACGAGCTGGCGCTCAAAGAGTTAAGGGATGAAAACACAATGCTGCTGAAGACAAATGCCTCTCTTAATGAGGAAATTAAGTCCCTAAACAAGCAACTGATACATGCCCATGAGAGTGCAAATGAGCGCATGATGTTGTTGATGCGTACTTTTAATCCCTCCCCTCCTTTGTCCTAAATGTGTCTTATTTCTCTTGTTGTCTGTCTTTTCTTTTGTTGTTCCCCCTTGTCATCACATACTCTTGTGGCTTTCTATTGTTTTGACAAACTACAGTGGTCAGTATATATGATATGATGCTATCTTTTGTTTTGTGCCTTGTTCATATGTGATTTAATATTCTCTTTATGCTTACATACACATGTTCTGTGTGGCCCAAGGTCCTGAATCCTTTATTGCCTTGCATTTAACTTGAATATGTTTACTGCTTCACCTTTTCAATGATGTCAAAAGGAGGAAATGTTGTTGTAGAATTGGCTGTGGAATAGGGGCATTGAACTAAGGGGGAAGTTTTGGGAAGTTTGGGAAGCTGTGGAATAGGGGCATTGAACTAAGGGGGAAGTTGTATAATTAGTTGTGGAATAGGGGCATTAAACTAAGGGGGAAGTTTTGGGAAGTTTTGTTGCAATTCGCTCGAATTAGCTGTGGAATAGGGGCATTGAACTAAAAAGGAAGTTTTGTTGCAATTCGCTCGGTGATTATGGGGATACTGATTAAGGGGGTACAACAGTTATTGAATGAATGTTTGTTTACTCACGTGAGGAATTCTGCAGATTGTTTGTCATCATCAAAAGGGGGGAAATTGATAAGTGCTTAGGTTCCTAGATGTTTTTATGATCTCCTCACAAGTGCAGGGACCTGGTCCTCTGCAGAGTATGAATACTCGTCCAGTGGTCAAAATGCTGGACAGTTGTAAAGGCTGTCTGTGTCAGGAAGTTGGTGAAGCTGCAGAGTACTTCACCAATCAGAAGTGATGAGATTGCTTGTACGTTTGGTAATAATTCTTCATGGTATATATCAAACAACAAACAACATCATTCAATTATTCATTCAAAAGGAGAGACACTTTCAAGCTTCAAGATAGCAAGAGACCTGATAGAAGTGCTCGATTGCTTTCTGTACTAGCTGTAGTTTTGTTTGCTTGTAATAGTTCTTATATTGTAGGATTCATTTCACTTGTGAAAGAAACATTTCAAACTTGTTTGAATCATTGTAAGAACTAGGTTAATGGTAACTTAGGCTCTTACTCTGAAAGTCTATATTAATCTGTTAGGATTAGTATAGTGGGCAGTGTTATATCTGCTTTGGCTCAGTTAAGTGATAGGAGGTATTACTTAGTGTGGAGATTAGCAGGCTAATCTCATTTTGTAAACTGGCTTTTACTCTTGCTCGAAGAAGATTAGTGAAAGTAGTTTGAAAAGTCCTGTT
Source organism: Solanum microdontum (assembly GCA_036250385.1). Taxonomy (NCBI): domain Eukaryota; kingdom Viridiplantae; phylum Streptophyta; class Magnoliopsida; order Solanales; family Solanaceae; genus Solanum; species Solanum microdontum. The sequence goes on from JAJONQ010085963.1 coordinate 10,624, forward strand.
GAGAACATGTCGTGGTTTTACTCCCCTGAGCAAGGAGGTTTCCACGTAAAGTTGTTTGTGCAATCTTTACCTTCAACATTTATTTTATGTCTGTTATTGTAACTGTGCTGAGGACCTGGTCACATCGACCTAAGTGGACGCATACATTCCAACAAGCTTTGTTGAGAACATTATTTCGTTATCATGTATTGAGGTGTAAGATCATTGGAAGTAAATTGAGATTTTATTTGTTTGGTGTTCGTTTCTCTTTACTACATTTATCAAATCAAAATAACTATTCAAGTGAGGTTTGTTTAATTAACTCAAAAGTCACTTAATCTATTCAATTATATTTTAATTAAAATTTACTTGAAATTTTTATTTCTAACCAAAATTATAAAAAGATTACCCACCTACTTGACTCGATCCACTAAAAATATAATAGTGATCCTTTTATTTTACCTCCCCCCCAAATATAATAGTTAGGATTTATTATTTTAAGAACCTTTAAATTCCATAAGTTTTATGATTATTTTCTACACTATGTTTGATATGTGTTTATAGGAACATCGTTCCAGTTTGAAAAAAAAAGTAAGTATAGTATACTGACAATGAATTGGATATTTTTAAGCATAGTAATTGGCAGTACAAATTGATACTGTTTTTTTTGCTTAGGAAAATACAAATTTCATTAAAGTAAATTTAAATTAAAAAAATTAATTGAATAGGTTGGGTTACTTTGTAAGTAAAACTCATGATTGAGTGACTTTGTAAGTAAAACACTCATAATTGAGTGACTTTGTAAGTAAAACACTCATAATTGAGTGACTTTTGAGTTAAAATTCAAAGTTGAGTAATTTTCTGAGAAAAGAATTCATAGTTGAGTGACTTTTGAGTTAAAAACCAAAGTTGAGTGACTTTCTGAGAAAAAAATTCATAGTTGAGCGACCATCTGAGATATTAACTCTTGAGGTGCACGAAAGTTATTGGTCGGACACCAGGATCATAAACAAATAAAATTGGTTGGGTGTTGAAAGGAAGAAGGAACGAGAATATAACAAGGGATTAATCTTCTTGTTTACATTCTCTATAGGCTTTGCAAGCAGCATGAAACAAAAAAACATGGAACTAATCCCTAAAAAAATTGAGTTTCAGAGTTCAAGTAACTTGAGATGACATAGTATTCGAGATACTATAACCTGGCTCCCCTCCCTGCCAAGTTTATGATGAGATTCACTTGTGTTTCTAAAGCTTTGATAAGACAAGATCCCGAATTTATTGTCTTATTACCCAAGAGAACATGCAGACGAAAAATATTCTCTACTGCCAGCGTCTCATCATTATTCAGGCACAAGATCATTAATTATCTGCTCGAATCATTTCTATTTGTATGTCATTATTTTAAATTTCACATGCATTAAGAAACTAAGTAACTTTAGTATTCTACCCTTATTCAATGTTTTTTCAAAGTCAAGTTTTCAAGCAATGAACATGAATTAATTTATTTTGATTAATTAATTTAACCAATGAATATGAATTATTTACTTAGTTTTTCTATGTTGATCAAATGTATATTTTCAAGGCTAATAACTCACAAGAGTAAAATATGAAGAATAATGTAATTTATGCATTGATTTTGTAAAATAACAAATAGTAAGGACCATCTATTTTCAATAAGGATGACATATGAATAAAAACAAAAGGAGTATTATATAATGCATATTTGTTTGGTATCTTGTTGCTTGAAACATACTTAATAATTGCATGTCATTTGTACATCGTTACTTAGTAGGCGCTTGGCTATGCGATACACGCTATGGAGTTGTGGGATGGAGTCAACGTTTGGACATGCGATTCTATGCTGATTTCATCTCATGATTTCATATCATGAGATGTGATTCCATAATCTCCAAAAACCATGATATGAGAATTTCATATCATGATTTGAGATATTTTTAATACAAAAATTGATCTATAAGTTTATATTTTGTTAAAAACAACCCCACATTTATATCTATTAACCATTTATTTCATATGTAAATAAAATTTATAATCACATCATTACTTTTTAAAATTTATTATTCTCACTGACATAAAATTTACTTTTCTCACCAACATATAGTCACTTAACTCACACCAACCGATTGTTGAGTAATAATTTTGTTCTCTTCATTTACTCCAACACCTAGTTTATTACTTCTACTGTTTTGTATTTATTACAACTCAAGTAACAATGTTGGTTCGTCTTCTCGATCACATGATCGAGAAATGCAAGTTCAACATGAGGAAATTGTCCGTACTATGTGGAATGATTATATTAAAGACTAGTACACTACCATTTATGTTCAATTTTTTTTTATTGAATTAAAGTTAGATGAAACAGTTACTTAAGTGGAGAACAAATAGCTTTGTAATAGTTTATTATGCGATTTTATAAATTTTTGTTTATTTGATAAGATTGAATAAAAAATTGAGGCTGTTTTAATAGTTTTACAACTTATGCGATTCTTATGTTTATGAGAAAATATACAACACAAAAATTTCATATCGCATGTCCAAACAAAATTTCAATTTCATCTCATAATTCCATAGGGAAAAGGCATAGATTCCCCCCCTGAACTTGTCCCAAAAAGTCAATTACACGCTTAAACTATCATGGTGACCTATTTCACACCTTAACTACTAAAAAGTGAATTTATTACCACCCTGAGACGTGTAACACCTCTCACATTATGTGGTGTATTATACCCGCTGCCACATCAGTGCTATGTTAGTGTCATGTCATAAATTATAATTTTTTCTTTTCTTTTCTTTATTAATTAACTTTTCTTTTGTTAGCTATATTTTACTCTAACTAATCCCCAATTAATTATTTTAATTCTCTAATAATTATATCTTCTTCATCACTAATCCACACAATTTCAATTCTCATTTCATCGGAAAATCATATCCGGCCCTACCTTCACTATTGATTTTTTTCTTCACCACCACTATATCACCTTCAATTTTTTTTTCTTTTTTGTCACCCAACACCAAATATCACCACCACCATTATCAATATCAATGTTTTCTTCTTCACCACCTTCAATTACCTCTTTTAATGTTTGTCACCCGTCACCCATCACCACCAAAACCCATAAAGCTGCTATTACCACCAAACACAAAAATTGATTAACAACAAATATTTTTTTGACAAAGTAAAAAAAAAGAATGAAAAAGATAGAGACAATCACTCAAAAATTTTCTAGATAAAATACAATTATTCACTAACAAATCTATGGGAATTAACCTAATTGCGAATCAAAAAAAATATTGTGCTTTAAGATTGTGATAAAAAATAAAGAAGTGTGATGAAAATAAAGAAGAGAAAATGGCCAAAAGCCCACTCAAGCTATTACCGAATTCTCAACTACACACTTATTCTTTACCGGGGTCCTAGCACCCCCTGAACCTTTTAAAAGTGAAATATTTAGCTCCCCTATAAACTCACGCCCAAATTTGTAATATTACCTTTTTTTTATATTAAAAAAATTAATTATTCTTTTATATTTTACTCTTTTTTGTTTTATATTTTCATCTTCTCCTTTTCTCTTTCTTTTCTTTTCCTCCATTTCTTTTTCTTTGAAGGCTTCTGCAGATTTGACGACTACCGCATCTTTGACCTTTATCAAAATTATACTTTCTTGCCGGAATAAAGGTATCAGACTTGCGGAGAGACTAGTATTGATTTAGATTTAACAATGTTGATATGAGAAACGCAATTGATGTTTACAATAATTTCAATAAATGGGTCTTCTTCATCAAAGGGTCTGTTACCCAATGATTTCTTTAATGAATTCTTCTCCATTAATTAAATCTATTACTTAGTGAACTCCTCCATTAATGACTAGTCTAAAGTTCGATTCTTCTAACTTTCAATTTTGATTTTGAGCTACTAACAAATTTTCAAAAGTGATGAAAAGTATGTGATTTGAAGATAAGAATTGACTTAGTGATGAAAAGTTGATGAAGGCGGTGACCTGGTGGTCAAAGTGAGTTACCGCCAGTTTCTGGATCTGATGAAGATTAAAGGAAAAAGATAAAAGAAGGTAAAAAAAAGGGAAACATAATGTCTTATTTTAAAAAAATATAGAATATTAATATGAAATAAATTAAATATTTATAAAGTTAATATTTTAATTATCTTTTTATCTTTCACTCTCCCAAATAGAGTGAACTACACCTTCTTTGCCACATCAACATTTAGGGAGAAAATAATTCCACTTTAAAATAGTCCAAGGGGTAATAGGACTCTCGTGAAGTATGAGTGTGTAATTGGAAATCCGGCTATAG
>JAJONQ010085964.1:0-21041 GCA_036250385.1 Solanum microdontum
CACACATTGTCTAAAAGAGGTATTAGCATGGGTTGGTGGTCAAGAACACCTTTCCATTAATTTGAGTCCAAATAGGGACTTAATGATTATCTTGTGGGATTTATGCCAAGCACCGAGAGGATATTGAAATGAGATGGAGGTTCCCACCTAGCATAGTTTGGGCTTCCCAAAATGGATTTCTCACCTAGAAGAGTATTGATTTCCCCAAATGTGTCTCATGAGATGGAGACCTCACCTATTGGAGTTTGGGTTTCTAGTAGCAATCTTCGTATCCCATAACTGCATGCCCCATAGGAAGTTAGCTACTGAATCCGACTAAGCTAACAAATCGGTTCCACCTTGGTAAGTGGACCAACCCTTAATGGTGTGGGTAACACTATGAGAGATGATATATTCTTATGTCGGTTAAGGCTATATCCCAATTAAACAAGATTTGCAATGAACTAAGATTGTGCTCAACGTAGCATCTCCTAGAGTTCAAACCTCATGGCCTAAGATCATTCATAAAGTAGCATCTCCTAGGGTCCCATGTAAAATAATGGTCTAAGATTATGCTTGAAGGGGTATCTCCTATAGACCACACTTAATGAACTAAAGATATACCTAGTGTAGTATATATCCTAAGGTTCAACCTTAATGAACTAAGATCTACTTAATGTAGTATATCCTAGGGTTCAACCTTAATGAAGTAAGATGTACTTATTGTAGTATATCATAGGGTTCTTAGTAATAAGGGACTAGGACAAGTTAGTAAAAGACCTCATAATGTTAAAGAGTGTGAATGGACTTAGATATGCTTGATTAGTGCCTCCTAGAGTCCATAATAATAATGAATCAATACATGCTAAAAGAAGTATCTTAGAGGGCAACTTTATAATGAACTAAGTTGATGCTTTAAGTAGCATCCCCAAGAGTTCAAGTCTAAGGAACTTAGATTATGCTTTCAGTAGCATTTCCTAGAGTTCCAACATAGTGAACTAAGATGTACCTAGGATAGTATCTCTTAGGGTTCAAAACAAGACGGAACTAAGATAGACTTAGTGAAGTGTCTCCTAGGGTTCCCACATCTTTAAAAGAGGGCTAATTTCTAATGAGGAACATGAGTATGATGACCTAAAGAACTACTTAGTATGAGTAGTAGTATGGGATGCTACTCATGCGTTGCACAAGTATGACTAAAGGTTACCTTATGAGTGTTGTCTTACATGAGTTATGCTTGATGGATAGTTTCTATAGATGCCTTCCAAGATGTGGTTGACTAGAGGTGATAATTCCTTTGTCTACATGAAGTAAGCCAATAGTTATACCAAAGAAGGGTGAATATGACTAGGATGACTTTAAGGTAATGCTTAGTGTGAAGGGTAGTATGGGATGCCTTGCATGCATTGCACAAGTGCTTCTTGAGGTTACTTAGGAGTATGGTACCCTCATGGTAGAAAGGTTTAAGATTTTACTATGCCTATAGACCATGATTAGGATGACCAAAAAGGGATATTTTGCTTGGGAGGTATTATGGAATTCTATCTTTGCTTTGCACTTGTAAGCTTTTGAGGTTACTTGAGAATGGTGCTATTTTGGTAAAAATGACCAAGAGGTAATTATGCTTGTGTAATACCTATGATGAAGACTTGGTTTATTGTGAGTATGGCTTATTTCCTATGCTCATTAACAAAGTCTTATTATTGACTTGTGTTTATATGATGCTTTGACTATGTTATTATCTCTTATGATTATGTCTTATATTGACTAACCATTTTGAGATGCTCTTATGATGTTGTGCTAGATTTCATACTTGGTACATTTTGTACTAGCGCATATTTCCTACATTCTAATCTAATGTAGGGTTGAGGAGATTGAGTTGCTTTGAAGGCTAGGTTTCCAAGGATCTAGAAGAGTTGAATAATTGGTGAGTCCTCATAGCTTCGAGGACAGAGCCTTTATTTTCTTATGTCTTTTCTTTATATTTTAGACTTTGTATGGGCAGCGTCCCAAGACTTTTATTCATGAGTTTTAAATAGATGGTTTGAGACAAAGGTTTAGTAAAGACTTTTTCTTGTTTATGAAAATGTTTTCGATTGTGTGGATCGAAAGAAAGTTTTAAATTTTCCCGTATTTTCAATTATCTTATGTTAAGCAAGTGCTAATGGTTTGTATGCGACCCCTTCGGGGTCAACTATGCCGTGTTACATCTACGGTGTACCTATGGGTCGTGACATGAGGTTTACATGATCTTGACTATTATGGGAGTAACTCTGATGTAAAAGGCAGAACTTTCTCCTTATCAACTGAAGGGGGTTGCTCAAATTTGGATCAACCAATGGAAGAAGCAAAACTTGTAGATGCGGGTCCCCTAGAATGGGAAAGGTATATGTCTGCTTTTCTTCATAGGTTCTTTCCTCTTGAGATGAGGGAGGCAAAAGTGATTGAGTTTAATAATCTTCGACAGGGAAATATGAGTGTCAAGGAATATTCTTTGAGGTTTACTCAATTGTCGAAATATGCTCCTTCTATAGTTGTCGACTCTAGAGCATGGATGAGCAAGTTCGTTTTGGGTGTGTCCGGTTTGGTAGTGAAAGAGTGTGGTACGGATATGATTGTTCATGACATGGATATTGCTCGTCTTATGACTCATGCCCAACAGATTGAAATGGAGAAACTTAAGAAAAGATCTAGGGAGAACAAGAGGTCTAGAACCGGTGATGGCAATTTCTCTCATGCTAGGTCTGATTGGCATAGTTATCAAAGGTATAAACAAATGTTTTCTGGGTAAAGTTACTCTAATGGTCCTAAGTTCAATAAAGAGAGGATGTCTAACCCTAAACCGCAAGGAGCTGGTAATGGAACTTCTTTACCTAATTCTGCTAGGTCTGAAAGAAATCATAGAGGTAAATGTCTAGCGGACTCCAATGCTTGGTTTAATTGTGGTATGATGGACCACATGATATGGAATTGTCCTTCGGTTGATAAGAATGAGTGAGATAGTCATCCTAGGGGTTAACCCTATCCTTCATCTGGTCAAAGTGGTTTGGGTACTAATGCTCCCAAGTAAAATAGGTTCTATGAAATTCAGACTCGTAGTGAACAGGAGGGTTCTCCCGATGTGGTTACTGGTATGTTGAAAGTCTTTCAAGTTGATGTTTATGTTGTAGTTGATCTCGGTGCTACCTTGTCTTTTGTGACGCCATATGTGGCTGAGGTTTATTGTGGTCCCTGATGTGTTGTTAGATCCTTTTTCTGTCTCTACTCTTGTTGGTGATTATATGATGGCTGAGAGGGTTTATAAAAAGTGTCCCCTCTATTTATCCCATAGAGTTACTCTTGTTGATTTGGTAGAGCTCGATATGCTAGATTTTGATGTTAAAATTGGTATGGATTAGCTGCACTCTTGTTATGCTTTTATTGATTGTAGAACCCGTGTATTCAAGTTTCAGTTTTTGAATGATCATATCCTAGAGTGGAAGGGGGAAAATTCTATGCCTAAGAGTTAGTTTATCTCTTGTCTTAAAGTTAGGAGGATTATTTCTTAAGGGTTATATGTACCATTTAGTTAGGGTAAATGATATGGATTCAGAAACCCTTACTCTTGAGTCGGTCCGCATTGTTAATGAGTATCCAGAAGTTTTCCCAGATGATCTACCCGCTATTACCACAAAAAGGGAAATAGATTTTTGTGTTGACCTTTTTCCAGATACGCAACCTATTTCATCCGATCAAGTATCTCTCCTTGGGTGCTCCAATTTTATTCTTTAAGACGAAAGATTGTTCACTCCAAATGTGTATTGACTATTGACAATTGAACAAAGTGACCATTAAGAATAAGTATTCTCTTCCGAGGATAGATGATTTGCTTGACCGACTCCAAGGAGCAAGTTACTTCTCTAAGATTGACCTTTGATTAAGTTATCACCAATTGAGGGTGAAAGTTGATGATATTCAGAAAATGGATTTTAGAACCCCGTATGGTCATTATGTGTTTTTGGTGATCTCGTGTGTTTGACTAATGCTCCGGCGGCATTTATGGATTTGATGAATAGGGTGTTTAGACAATAAATTTATATGTTCGTAATTATGTTGATTGAGGATTGTGTTGCGAATTTTTAAAGACCAAACACTGTTTGCAAAGTTTAGAAAGCTCGAGTTTTGGCTAAAGTCTATAGCTTTTGTAGATCCTATTGTGTCTACTAAGGGTATTGAGGTAGATCCTAAGAAGAAGTATGTGGTAAAGTGTTGGCCTAAATCTCTAACTCCTTTTGACATTACAAGTTTTTTGGGTTTAGCTGGTTATTATTGAAGATTTATTGAGGGGTTTTCTTCTATTGCCTCTCTATTGACAACTTTAACTCAAAAGAAAGCTAAGTTCATATGGTCCGAGTCATGTGAAAAGATTTTCAAGAATGCAAAGATAGACTTACTTCTGCTCTGGTTGTTGACTTTAAGGGACGGATGGTTTTGTTGTTTATTGGGATGCTTCGAGAATTGGGTTAGGATGTGTGCTTATGCAAAATGAGAAGGTTATTACCTATGCCTCAAGAAAACTTAAGGTTCATGAGAAGAATTATCATACCCATAATTTTGAATTAGCGGCAGTGGTATTTTCCTTAAAGATTTGGAGGGATTATTTGTACTTGTGCATGTAGATATGTTTACCGACCATAAGAGCCTATAATACATGTTTAATCAGAAGGATATGAATCTTTGCCAATGAAGGTGGGTTGAATTACATAAGGATTGTGATATGAGTGTTCTCTATCAACCCGGTAAGGCGAATGTTGTAGCGGATACTCTCAGCCGATTATCGATGGGTAGTGTTGCCCATATAGAAGAAGATAAGAATGAATTCGTGCCAACTGTACATAGATTGGCCCGATTGGGTGTTCGGTTAATGGACTTCACCAGGGATGGTGTTTCGGTTCATAATGGTTCAAAATCGTCTTTTGTGAATGATGTGAAAGCTAAGAAATGTCTTGATTCGACCTTAGTAGAATTAAAAGAAGTGGTATTTAGAAAGTCCGTTGAGGCTTTCTCTCAAGGGAGAGATAGTGAACTTAAATATCAAGGTCATTTGTGTGTTCCGAATGTCGTTGACTTGAGAGAATAGATCTTATCAGAAGCCCATAGTTCTCGGTATTTCATTCACCAGGGAGCCACAAACATGTACCATGATTTGTAGGATGTATATTGGTGGAATGGTATGTAGAAGGATATTTCAGGATTTGTGGCCAACTGTCCTAATTGCGAAGAAGTTAAAGTTGAGCATTGATGTTTGCATAATCAACGACACAACTTCCGATGCAAGTGTCTACGATCATGCAATAGTATAATAACCCAACCAAGGGTTGGGGTTGAGTCCCAAGAGAGTGGTTTAGTGAATTAATATAAAAATAAAATTCAGTTCTAACTAGTCGTAGCTACAAACATTAACGAATAAAAGCATTGTAAGTAAAAGGGGGACACAAAAGTGTCAAATATCAATTTGGGGGTATTGTCACAAGTTTAGCAAAAATGTTAGAATAACAAAGAAATCTATGAATGAGAGGGGATTCTTGGGATGTGACCGGAATACGGGTTAATCTAAATTATTGGGTAGATGATTTCGATAGAAAATTTGTAGAGTAATAGTGACTAGGCTAAGCTATATGTGCGGATAAATTCTCTCTCGAGCAACTTACCCCATTTCAATCAGGTTCCTCTCGGACACCCACTTGCCACATGGAGACCAACCTATGACTTACCTCACTTACTCTCTCGAGCTGAGCGTGAGGATATGGGACTAGGGCTCACTCTCTAGGGATAAACCTCATGTCGACCTACTCCTTAGGGCATCAGTCTAGCGGTCTTGGTTTCGTGATCTCTCTCTCCAGCAAGCTGAAAACACATGGGTGGTTTTTTATTTGCAACGACAAACCCATTAAATTAAACCACAACCACTAGCTTAATTCACCATTAAAATACATCTAACCTATCAGCAAGCAAGACCCAACAACAATCTTAATCCATATTCCCTAAATCACACCCCAAGAATTGGGGGTTTTAGCCACACATCAAGAGATAGAAATTTATACCTAAATGATCTTGCATTCAAATGGATATGAAGATTTAATTCGTGTTACAAGCCAAGAATGAAGAATCCAAGAGACCCAAGTCCAAATCCTTGGAGAGGAAACCCTCTTCTTTTTCAAGTTTCAAAACCCTTTCAAACTCAGAGCAAAATTATCAAAAAGTACTATTCTCTATGAAAATTATAATAATTGTCCGACACTTAAAACTACAACTCTAACTAGTATTTATAATTTTCACACATTTGTGCTGCAGCGGATCATTCATCGTCGTTAGTCAGAATTGCCGATCAACTCAGCGATTCGCCCTTTGGTGTAGTTCATTGTCGTCTTGTACCAACCTTCAGTATCGTCGTGCTTTGGGTTATTGGTTGACATAGTACTGCTTCACGAAACATCTCTGTGATGCAACGACTACTGCCTTCTTCAGCTGACTTGATCCTTTCCTATAGGGCTCAGCACACTGGAACAAAAGGCGAAGTAAGACCCTTGGGTGACTCGCCAAGTTGATTCTGCGATCCTCAGGCCTTCATTTCTTTGTTCTTTTCAGCCTTGTCATTCCTTTTTGAGACGTAGTGTCCATGTTTTCCTTCAAACTTCAAATACCTGAAACTTAAGGGTTTTCATCAAATATTGAGATAAAATAAGGATTTGAGGACACAATTTCTATTAAAATATAGCCCTAAATGAATCCAATTTGTGGACTCATCAACAACCCGAACTGAAAATTATGGTTGTCCTCAAGTAAAACTCAAGTTCAGCAGTTCAACAAAGATGTCGCAAACAGTGCTACACAAGACTTAATTATGAATGTACACAACAAGACTCAATTTACTTATGCAAATATCAATTGTGTACTCAAAGATTAAAATTTTTACACACCATTAACAAAGATTCTGAAGCTTGCAATACTTGCTTCAAATGCAAGTTCAAGCTCAACAAAAGCCTTCGAACGCCCTCACACACATGATGATTCCATTTTCACACGGAAAAGTATAATCAATTTAACGCTCACAATCACAAAGATGAACACAATGCATGTTTTCACCCATAGGTTTGCCCGTATTTTCCAATCAACATTTGTTTCGACTTTCCCAAGATCACAAAGGTCTTAACAAGGCTTGTAACGGGGCTTAGTGCAAAGGTATGGCCATTTAGGCTCAGTGACTTTTATCCTCATTAAATGTGGTGCTCTCATTACTTCCTTTCTTTTTTCCTTCATCATTTTCATTAGTGCATCATAGGTCATCCTATTATTCGCTTCCCATGGATTGTTCGGAACCCTATTTCCTTTGTACTTTATTCCACAACTTTCTTTTCCATTCCTTTGTTTTCTTTTTCTCTTTCTGTTTTCTTTTATATGGAGGGGTTTCAATTTTCTCAACACCACGGGTTAAAGGAGACTTTTCTTACACTTCTTGACTTTCCCTTTTCTTTTCACCATACCCCCAACTTAGGCTTTTGGCCTAAGTTGGCTATTCAATTAACCACAATTCAAGAGGATTATAGGTAATAGATTAAGAAATGTCTAGTTTTCATCAAGTTTCTTCCAAAGAAAGGAAAGGCTCAAAGGATGTTCAAAAGAGAATCACACGCTCACAAGGTAGGTCACAAAAGAGGTATATGTCAAATTGGTTCACACTCTTCGAAGTTATCTAAGATTATATCAAAAGAAAGTCTTACTTAGTCAACCGGACCAACAGGGTATATTCTAGGTGTTGTCATACATAGTTCCAGGTAAGCTTATCACACAAGGCATTGACAGTTAAGTCAAACAAGACTCCACACTTTCTCTAGTGTGCATCGGTCATCACAAGAGAATCGATTTGATAAATGGGTAATCACAATGAGATGCGAAAAGTTCACATATTGTCTATGCAACTTCATTTGGCCTCATTGTAGTCGTACATTCATGTTCATTCAATTGTAAGCACTATTCAAGTCATCGATATTTATCAAAACCAAGACTCAAATTTGCCAAGGAATAGCCACATTCAACAACATATATAGGGTGGCGAATGAATTTTTTGGAAGGGTCAAAATCATTTTGCAGAAAAGCAGTATTAACACAAACATCCACAGAAAAAAAGTATTAACACAATTTTAAATAGAACAATCCAAATATAAACCCAAAACATGAACGAAAGTAGAACACAAAAGGTGTGGGCCTCACCCCACCATAAACAAAAGTATTTGTCCTCAAATGCAAATAAAATTATATCCAGAATGTAAATTAAAGAAAGATAGAGAGGGAGGTAAAGAAGGGATCATGTCTAAGCAGTCGCTCCATCTCCTTGAGCATCAATGCCTAGATTGTTGTCATTCTGTTTCTGGTTCTCTTTTTATTTTCGCTCTGCTTCAGCTTTTGCAGCAATATTAGCCTCGATTATATTGTCCAACTCCTGAGCTGCCATAAAGGCATTTATCACATTGCTGAACCCTCGAGACAACAATTGGACATTAGGGTCGATGGGCATCCTCCTCCTCGAACTGGCAATCTTGTTCTCGCTCCTTGCAGTTTTTCTGAACTTTTTGTGCTCTTATGTGTCAGGGTGGCATGTTTCTTCTTGCAACCTTTGGTCTGGCCATGTCTGTAAAGACTTTATATAATGTTAGAACATATCTGTCAACCAAACCAAAGACATTCAGCTGCAGAAAGACTAGATAGTCTATTCGGCGTGCCACCGAATACCTTCTGTGAGCCACAAACAATCCACCGAGGGTCACAGTGCATAAGAAGTTAGGAGTGCAGACAAAGGGCGAATAAGAAGAGTTTCGACGAGTCGCCGAGTTTTCCTGGCGACCTCAGGCTTCTCTTCGAATGTTACAGATCCCACAACAAATAAAGCATGATAATAAGAGCGACATAGGGTAATTAGGCGAACTACAGAGTAGTTCGGCCAGCTCGTCAGAGCTCGTCGAATGACCCAACATACCTACTTCTGACCCAACTTCTCAAAATCAGCCCCGCAACCCCGTAAAGGTAATTTAAGCAAAAAAAGTAAAAATTCAACCAGGACCATAACACCCGAACATAACCCCTCGAATTTTAATCCAGTTTAAGGCATGCATATATAGGAATTCAGTCGTAACAACTACCAGAGTAGGGATATCAAATTAAATCATGCATGTAAACAATCTAATCCTCTCATGGAGAAGTAGAAGACTTCAACCAGATCATGCTACAGCAGATGAGTATAGTTTATGATAAATTAAACTTAGTGGGACAGAGAACTAACCTTTTGTGTCGCTAAGGATAGGATTGAAATGCTAAGCAATTTAATCCAAGTCCAAGCATAATTCACAACAACTAGAATGCTCTGAAAGTGCAAGAAATATAGAAACTAGAGTGCAGCTGTGAGTTTGGACGGATAAAAGTGAGGGGAAAGTGAATGAATCTTCAAGTTTTAAACATTTTGCCTGCAAAGCCGTCCAGTTTTTTCCCATTCAGCGACATTAATCAGGATCGCCAAACCACTTGGCATTTCGCCAAGGAGCCACTTGCTTCAGTGCATTTTTCAGAGTCTGTCGTTATTTTGGAAATCCCAACGGCGGTCTCCGTCGGGATCGCCGATAAGGTCGGTGATTCGCCAATAATTTTCTATGCTCGCCGAGTTTTACGGACTGCAATGTAAATTGGTCTTGAGTCTAACGGTGGTCTGGTTAGACTCGCCAATATGCACTTTTCAACACTTCCCTCATTTTAACCTACGAAATCAACACACCATTATTCTACATAGTAATTGAAAGAGACTAAAACCTTGGGTTGCCTCCCAAGAAGCTCCTTAGTTATAGTCGTGGCACGACTTCTCTGCTCAGTTTTGATTTGTGAGAATGAGATGGGACATCACATGACCCAATTGAGTCTCCAATTGCTGGATAGATATGAATTAGGAGGCAGATATCTCATTTAGCAGTATAACATTCTCCTTGATCTCATTTAACATTTTGGCATGACCTTCGACTTTATTGAGCATGAGTGAGAATATCTCCTCTATTTGTCTGTCCTCACTTCCATTGGGTTTCATACGCTCGTGAGGTGGAAAATACCGGTCCTTTCTTTTATCCGGTGCTTCCAATTCCATAATCTTCTTGGTCACTAAATCTAATTAAGTCAGCAGCATGGCGAAAGTATGGTCTTTCTCAGCCTCCCTGTTAGTCATTGCCATGTGATCAAGGAGTTGGGTGGCTACTGGAAAGGGTAGTCGTGAGAGCCCCCTAGGTATTATTTGGTCCGCTATTCTTTTAATTTCTAGGCCAAGACTTTGGTAGAAGCAATCCAATAGCACGCTTTCTGAGATTCCATGAGCTGGACATTTTAGGAAGAGTGCCTTGAATATCCACCACAATTTATGGATGGATTCTCCCTCGACTTTTCTAAAACTCAGGATTTTATCCCTGAGAGATACCATTCTTAAAAGAGAGAGATCTAGCTGTTCACCAATTCTACGAGACATAATCTGGATTCATACTAAAACTAGCAACACAACAGGAAATAAAACTAAAAATAAAATAAAATTAGTAGAACTACAATTAAGAAGAACAATTTTTTTTAAGCTAAAAATTCTCAAATAACACCACTCCTCAGCAGCGACGCCATTTTGATATTTGTGAAATCAATGACACAACTTCCGATGCAAGTGTCTATGATCGTGCAATAGTATAATAACCCAACCAAGGGTTGGGGTCGAGTCCCAAAGGATTGGTTTCAAGATTAAATAGAAAAATAAAAATTCAGTTTTAACTAGTCATAGATAAAGACATTAACGATTAACATTGTAAGTTAAAGGGGTACACAAAAGTGTAAAATATCTATTTGGGGGTTTTGTCACAAATACATCTAACCTATCAGCAAGCAAGACCCAACAACAATCTTAACCCATATTCGCTAAATCACACCCCAAGAATTGGGGTTTTTAACCACACATCAAGAGATAGGAATTTATACCTAAATGACCTTGCATTCAAATGGGTATGAAGATTTAAGTCTTGTTACAGGCCAAGAATGAAGAATCCAAGAGACCCAAGTCCAAATCCTTGGACATGAAACCCTCTTCTTCTTTATGTTTCAAAACCCTCTGAAACTCATAGAAAAAATATTAAAATGTACTATTCTATATGAAATTATAATAATTATTCGACACTTAAATCTACAACTCTAACTAGTGTTTATAGTTTTCACAGATTTGTGTTGTAGCTGATCATTCGGTATCATTAGTCGGAATCGTCGATCAACTCGGCAATTCTCCTTTTTGCGTAGTTCATCGCCATTTTGCACCAACATTCAGCATCGTCGTACTCTAGGTCATTGGGCGACATTGTACTGCTTCCCGAAACTTCTCGGTGATGCATCGACTGCTCCCTTTTTCCGCCGACTTGATCCTTTTCTTTAGGGATCATCACACTGGAAAAAAAGGCGAAGTAAGACCCTTCGGCGAGTCGCCAAGTGGACTTGGTGATCCTCAGGCCTTCATTTCTTCGTTCTTTTCAGCCTATTCATTCCATTTTGCGACGTAGTGTCCATGCTTTCCTTCAAACTTCAAATACCCAAAACTTAAGGGTTTTCATTAGATATTGAGATAAAATAAGAATTTTAGGACACAATTTCTATTAAAATATATCCCTAAATGAGTCCAATTTGTGGGCTCATCAAGCATCAGAAACCGGGAGGATTTTCCCAAGACATTAGTATTTCTACTTGGACGTGGGAAGATTTGAATATGGACTTTATAGTTGGGTTTTCTCGGACACGGCGACAATATGTTTTGATATGGGTTATAGTAGACTGAATGATGAAATCGGTCCATTTCATTCTCATTAGAGTTTTTAATACGGTGGAAGACTGTGCTAAATTATATTTGAGGGGAAATGGTAACGTTACATAGAGTCTCCTTGTCCATTATCTCCGATAGAGGTACTCAGTTTACTTCTCAGCTTTGGAAGTCTTTCCAAAAGAGTGTTGACACTAAAGTTCAACTTAGTACGACTTTTCATCCATAAACCGATGGGCAAGCGGAGGAAACTATCCAAACTTTAGAAGATATGTTGAGAGCATGTGCCATCAATTTCAAGGGAAATTGGGATGATCACTTGCCATTGATTGAGTTTGCTTATAATAATAGTTAGCATTGGAGTATTGGTATGGGTCCATTTGAGGTTGTTTATGGTACGAGGTGTAGATCTCCTATAGGTTGGTTTGAGGTGGGTGAAGTTGCCTTGATAAGACCCGAGTTAGTTGATGAGGCTATGGGAAAAGTCCAACTTATTAGAGAGAGGTTGGGAACAGCCCAAAGTTAACAAAAGTCATATGCCTATGTTAGAAGAAGAGATCTTGAGTTTGTTGTTTATGATTGGGTTTACTTGAAAATCTCACCCATGAAGGGTGTAATGATTTTTGTTAAGAAATGGAAGCTTAGTCCCCGTTTTGTAGGCCCATATAAGATTTTAAAATGTGTTGGTTAGGTTGCTTATGATTTAGAGTTGCCTAATAATTTGGCATTGGTGCATCCGGTTTTCCATGAATCTATGTTGAAAAGGTGTGTTGGAGATCCAACATATATACTTCCCTTAGTAGCTTTGGGAGTTGATGTAATCTTTCTTATGAGGAAGTTCCGATTGAGATTTTAGACCGGCAAGTCAAGAAGTTGAGAAATGAAGAAGTTGGTTCCGTGAAAGTATTATGGAGGAATCATGTAGTTGAGAATGATACTTGGAAGGCCGACGCCGATATGATGTCCCGATATCCTCATATTTTTCCTTTTACTCCTACTCTAGCTTGAGGTAATGAGCTCCTCATGGTTTTCTCTTTTGTTGGTGTCTATCACGACCCAGGGGTAACCCCTAGACGTAACAAGGCACATAGAACCCCGAAAGGCACCATGTAAGTCACTTAGAATATCATAACATTAAGCATTATAACATTAAGAATAAAAACCCATTCCCAGTCCAAAATTTTCATAAAAGAAAGCGGAAGTCTAAACTTGTCTCATTATAGCCATCTAATACAATACTTCAATAAAATAGGGTCACAACCCTTACAACATAATCCAAAAAGGAAATACAAGGAAGAACTACAAAGATAACATCAACCCTCGAATCATGAGGACTCACCAACAAGCTAGGAGAATAAGCAAACCCAAGCTTTAGCCGAAATGATGACCACCTTGAGAACCGGACCCTACACTTGAGGGAAATGTAGAAAAAGCATGGGTTAGTACAAAAATACACTAAATAGGATAGCCATGCATAAAACCATGAAACATGCTAAAAGGCACATTTTAGTTGAATTCATGCAATTTACTAAGTTAAAACATCATGAAAAGCATAAGTCAAAAGCATATTCATTACACCATCATATCATAAGAGGAACATATCATAAATACCCTCAAAGCATACTTGTACAATGCATGAATATGACCCCATAATCTCACCCATACTAAGTAAAACTTCTTGAGTAACTATAGTTCATGATTCATGTTCTTGTTCATACTAGCATAGTGGGGAATAAGCCTTAACCGACATAGACTATATGAGCGTACTATGGAATCCGGTGTCTACCCCACACCGAAAAGGGGTTGTCCTATTTGCCTAATGTAGAACCATACTCTTAGCGTAGGTGGATTAACTAGCTAAATAACCTATGAGGGCACATAGTTTATGGGATAAGGAGATTGCTACTAGAAACCCGGACTCAACTAAGGTAGAAGGTTTCCATCTCATGAGATATATACTCTGGAACTCGAACTCAGCTAAGGTAAAAGTTTCCATCTCTTTTTCATATTCACTCTGTGCTAAGCATTAAATGCCACATAGTACATATTAAGTCTTGACCTATGTTCATATTCATAGAACTAGGTCTTGACACTCGATCCAACATAATCCATACTATAGCTCATAGATTGAATAGGTGAGAATAACCTTTCAACATTAAAATTGTCATATTGTAAGAAAACCATTCACATCATATCATAATCAGACATAAGTGTGTATATGAGGATAACCTTTCAACATCATAGTAACTAGATCATATTAATAATCACTTTACTCTCAAAGTGTTCTTAAAGCATATACCAAAATTTCATAATTCATGCATAATATCATAATTTTCCCTTTCAAGGATCAAAGCACATATTGAATCAACACATCTACAATTTACTCCATTAGACATGGATATTAACATAATTCAAGTAACCCAACTACGACAGGCATAATCTCATAGTATCCTTCTTTCATCAACCAACCCACATCACAAGATCATTTTTGGGAATAAGGGGATTTCATGAGTTCTTGGAGAATTCAATATGAAAATCATAATAAATCATCAATTCAAACATAATATAAAGTAATTCAGGAATTGGAATCATTTTTGAAAGGAACTCATGACTTGGAGAGAAACCCTAGCTTTTGGGGAATTTTTATCTTTGAAATTAGGGTTTTGAAGGGACTCCGTGGATGAATTATGTCCATGTGTGAAGATCTACCATACCTTAACAATAAATTCCAATGAATTTTATGAGGAGAACTCGTTTCTTGAACCCTAGATCCAAGTTCCTTCTTCTTCTTCTTTGAAGTTATAGAGAGAGAATTCTTTAGAGAAGATGAACTTTTTGGTATTTGATTTGGGGTTTTTGAAATAATGGGGTGAATGGGTGTATTTTGACTTAATATGACTTATATAGGTGTATAAAACTAAGGCAAAACGACTTCACTTTAATAAGACTTAAACTAGAATTACCCGAAACACCCTTCACTTAAAGTGAGTTGCCTAGGTGCCACGAGGGGCTCCACGAGCTGTGGTCATGACCACGAGCCATGGTCTCTCTTGTGGACTTCAGGCAGTCGCTAGGCAACTTGTGCCTTCTGCCCACAATCCCAAGACACCTTCATGGTTGCCACGAGCCGTGGTTCCACTCGTGGGCTTTGAGGAAGTGGCTAAGCCACTTACTTGACACCCTCAAAACCTCAATTCTCCTATATGAGGCTTCCGAGTAGCCGTGAAGTGGCTGGTGAAGAGTAGCTTGGTTTGGGCAGTTTGAGGAGCTCACTGCCTAGCCAACCATGGACCTCACCACGAGCCGTGGTCTCTTCCACGAGCCATGGTGGTGGTCGTGGTCACTAGGGCAGTATCTAGGGGAGAGTGTACTGCCTGAGTCCTCTACCTTGGCTCTTGCCCACCTCCTTGACTGTAACCCTCAAATTTTAGCTCTAACTTAGCCTACTAGTTTTCGGGGTGTTAAAATATCTCCCCCTTGGGAACATTTGTCCTCGAATGACAATATAGACACCTTTTCGAACCAAAGACTCAAGACTAGCAGTCCATCATGCATCAAACGTCAAAAGAATGCACAATTCAAAGGAGGAAACATCAACTCCATCTCAAACATAATCAATGCATCACAAGGAAGTAGCAACTACATCTTAACAACCCATTATGTATGAAATTTCAACATTTCTCATAATCATAGGAAGAACTACCTTCTCCAAACTAAAAGCATGCTCAACAAAATTTCATGGAGACAATATGCATTTTACTCTCAAAATCATACTAAAGCATGTTTAATAATTCATCTCATAAAGTCAATAGGCAACTCATACTCAATGCAGAACAACATGACGAAAATCAATCTTAAAAACTCATTTTCTTACTAAACATGATTTTTTTCTAGGACATCCATAACATAAGGAAAACATGGAAACCACATATAATACACATGACTTCCAAAACACTAAAACTCAGGAGGAACTTCTTACCTCAAGCTTGAATAGGATTTGAAGGAAAGAGATGAGGATATCGGGACTTCATATCGGCCTCAGCCTCCCAAGTAGCACCCTCAACTAAGTAATTTCTCCATAAAACCTTCACAGAAGCTATTTCCTTGATTCACATTCGCTTGACTTGATAGTCTAGGATGTCTACCAAAACCTCTTCATTTGAAAGACTTTCGTCAACTCCCAACCCTTCTAAGGAAATAATGGATGTCGTATCTCCAATACACTTCTTTAGCATAGTAACATGAAATACCAGATGAACCGGGGCAACACATTTGGCAAATCCATCTTATAGGAAACTTTACCAACTTGTTTCAAAAATTTGTGTGGACCTACATGCCGGGGACTAAGTTTTCCTTTGTTGCCAAATCTCATCAAACCCTTCACGGGAGATATTTTCAAATAGATCGAATCATTAACTTCAAATACTAGATCACTTATTCTAACATCGGCATAAGACTTTTGTTTACTTTGAGCCATTCTCAACCTCTATCTAATAAGCCAAACTTTCTCAGTGGCTTCATAAACTATCTTGGAACCTGTCAAAGCAAGTTCACCCACTTCAAACAAACCAACCAGAGACCTACATCTCCTACCATACAGGGCTTCAAATGGAGCCATACCGATACTTTAGTGATAACTATTATTGTAGGCAAACCCTATTAAAGGAAAATGGTCATCCCAATTACCCTTGAAGTCTATAAAACATGCCCTTAACATATCTTCCAATGGTTGGATGGTACACTCCACTTGCCCATCGGTTTGGGGATGAAAAGCTATGCGAAGCTTAACCTTAGTACCAATCTTTTTTTGGAATGACTTCCAAAAGTGAGAAGTAAATTGAGTATCCCTTTAGGAAATAATAGATAGAGGAACTCCATGCAATTTAACTATTTCCCTTATATACAACTTAGCGTAGTCAATCGTTGAATAAGGAACCTTGACGGGAATAAAGTGGGCTGATTTTGTCATCTGATCTATAATGACCCAAATAGAATCATGTTGCTTTCGCGTGCGAGGCAAACCTACAATAAAATTCATATTTACATCTTCCCACTTCCAAGTGGGAATAGTTATATATTGGGACAAGTCTCCCGGCCTTTGATGCTCAACCCTAACTTGTTGACAATTAGGACATTTTTCTACAAATCCTGCAATATCTTTCATCATACCAGTACACCAATAGACTTCTCGTGCGTCACGGTACATATTGGTGGCTCTCGAATGAATAGAATATTGAGAACTCTGAGCTTGTTCTGAAATTTGTTCCCCGAAACTATAAACAACCAGAACACATAACCAACCTTGGTACCTAAGCACCCCATCTCCCCCTTGGGAGAAAGCTTCAACGGACTTCTTAAGTACATACTCGTTAAAATCTACTAATATAGGATCAAGATTTTGCTTAGACTTCACATATATCACAAAGGACGATTCAGAACCATTATGGACCATGACACCATCCTTGGTGGAATCTACTAGTTGAACACCTAGTCGGACCAACCTATGCCCATCCTGAACTAATTCTTTCTTTTCATCCTCAACATGAGCCACACTACACATGGACAATCTACTAAGTGCATCCGCTAACATGTTATCTTTGTCGGGGTGGTAAAGCAAACTCATGTCATAATTCTTCAAATGTTCTAACCTCTTTCTTTGCCGAAGATTCAAGTACTTTTGACTAAACACATATTGAAGATTCCATCCACAGACCATGGTCATGGGGTCGTGGGTGGTCACTTGTAAATAGTTTCAAGGAATTAGTTAGGGGCACTTTGGGGTTTTCAGGTTTTAAGTGGGATTAAGTGGTGTTGTTTTAATCTTATTTAGACCAACTATAAAAATAATCTAGACCCCTAAATTCCCTCTGAAATATTCTCTCTCTTGAAAGTGAAGAAGAAGAAGAGAATCAAGCTAGGACAAAATCCTTCAATCTTGCAAGCATTGTGAGGGCTTTGTATCCAAGGTATGATAGCTTATTCATCCATGGATTCTTCCATCCATGAAGTCCTAATGAGTCCAAGACTTGGACTCATTTAGGGCTTTGTTTATATAGATTTAGTGTCTTGAAATGCTTAATTTCTACCTTAAACTGATGAAAAATCCTTGATTTTCAAGTACATGGACTGAGGAACAAAGCAAGGATATTAACATCCAAAAAGGAACAAAACAAACCAAATAATTGAAGGAAGGTAAGCCTGGTGATCGCCAAGAGTGTTTGGTGAATCGCCGAAGGGCCAGTTCCACCGCCTAAAGTTCCAGTGTGCTAGCCCTGAGGGAAAAATCCAAATCGGTGACAAAAAGGAGCAGTCGATGCTTTGCCGAGTAGTTTTGCGATGCAGTGATAGATCTCCTAATGTTACAGAACCCAAGGATGCTGAATGATAAGGCGAAAAGGCAATAGAGGAGATGAAAGGGTGGCTCGCTGAGTGGATAGCCGACCCCAACATACATCCACAAAATGCCTATTCGTAGCACATTTTTGGCAACTATAAATATGTTTTTTAACATTTAGTTTAGTATGTTGGAAGATCGTAAAAATCTTTTAATTATCTTTTACATTTGGAAACAGTTTTCTCTAGAGTTTTTACTTAGCTTTGAAGGATTGAAAAAATTCACTTTTGAGAAATTGGAAGTGGGTCTTTGAGAATCATCAAAATGGATAATTGTATAGATGATATCACTCCTATCTAGTTGATGGATAATCAATTTGGTAACTGTTTTTACCTTTTATAATGTATAACTAAAACTCCAATTCTTGAGGTGTGATCATGTGATTATGGGTTGATTTTGCTTATGGGTATTACTAATTGTTTGTTTAAATGGTATTTAAAAGTGAGTTTGATTATTAATTGTGGTTTAATTTAAGAAATGTAGTTGCAATTGCAGTTTTTTGTTTGTGGTTTTGCCTTGGTCGAGAGAGAAGTTTCAGAACTAAGGTTTTTGATTAATAGTTTATGGGTATTGGGTTGATCTGGGTTTAGCTCGAGAGAGGGAACCCTAAACCCAATTCCACACACTTAGCTTGACAGAGTGAATGGATTAAGGTGTGGGTTGCTCTTAATTTGCATGGTTGTTGATGTTCGGGAGAAATCACCTGATTCAGGTAATTGTTCAAGAGAAAATTACCCCCCTTATAGCGTAGTCTACTCACTAATATCTAGCTATTTACTAATAGTTACAAGTACTTATATGTTTATATTTGCATATAATCTATCACAACCAAAGAATCTGTCTCATTATTATTAATTCTTAGTGTTTGTGACGGTTTGTAATTGATAACTAAAACCAAAACCCTCCATTTGACATTCATGTCACCCCTTTACTTTATTATGTCTTTTTCTGATAATTTTATTCTTATGGCTGATTAGACCGCATTCATAATTCTTGGTTGAATTTAAAACACGTACCGCTCCATGTGGGATTCAACCCCAAATCATTTAGTTGGGTTTTATACTGATTTGGGATTGTTGAACACCTAGAATTTGATGAGGTGTGCTTGAAACGTCAAATCAAAATGGTGCCACTTTCAGGGAGTGGTGTTAGTTTAAAATCTTTTGGTGAAGTTGAGTTGTGTTTAGCCATAGTTGAATCTACTTACTTTTAGTTTTGCTTTTATGTTGCTTGTGTTAAAACAGAGGAGGAAATGAGTGTCAACTGAACTAATGGTAGCCAAGTGGTCAACCAAGATGACATCGACAATCTCAATAGGGTCAATGACCCGAATGTTTATGACCCTAACCAAATGGGTGGTGTTGGTGCCATTCGTTTGCCTCCAGCTGAAGGAAACGTTGTGTTTCTAATATGCCATGAGTTTACGATATTTTTAATACATTTTACTTAAGAGTTGTGTGTATCTACGACCATTTTGTATTGAAATTAATGTTTTTGTGTTATATTTTCTGGAAATAGGCTTGGACGAGGTTGAGAGAGACAACAACTGAATTTCAACAGAAGGAACCACCTACGGAGGTGACCTACATACCTGAGGTACCAAGTGTGGAACTACAGAGGCTATTGACGGACCGTAGTTCGACCTACAGGCCGTCCTGGACATCCGTCATTTGTATCAGAAAGTCTGAGTTCCAGTACCTGATGAAATGTTCTACGTGTGGAGCCACGAGAAGAGAGCCACAGATCATAGGTCGACCTACGGTTCGTTCGGTAGGTCCGTCGTTTGCATCAAAAAGTTGAAAGTTCCAACCTTTGTGGAAAAGTTCTAAGTCCTGAGCTACGGAAGGGACCTACGGACCGAAGGTCGATCCACAGTCCATAGGTCAGTCTCGTCGATTGAAGCCACATGCAGTAGTTTATTTCCTTATTTTGTTTCCTTTTTGGTTGGGACTATGTTTTCTATCAATAGGGTATGTAAACCTCATTTTTTGTGAGTTAGCTACTATTGTTTAACTTTAGTTCTTGGTGTGTTCTTTGGAATTAACTTGCAAACATTAGCAATTTGATTTCCTAATTTTGGTTTATAAAGATTCTTCCTTTGAATTTGAATTGAAAATTTTGGGTTTCTTCTACTCATTACGTAAGTTCATGAATTCTTCTTCTAATAATATGAATTTTGTTCTTGCTAATATGGGTAACTAAATCCACTACTAGAGTTGTGGGAACCATGAGCAATTAATAGAGTATGAATAGTAACTAAGTAATTCTTGAGTAGTGTTGTTGAAAGCATTCATAATTCTTTCGTTTAGAAGTCTTTTAACAGTGGCCAACGTTATAACTCACCTTGTTGCTAGTAGCCGGACCAAAGATATAGTTAATAAGAAAAGAATTATCAACATAGATTTACTGTGATATTATCTAATAGTCTAGTGTCAATTGGTGCGAGGATAAAAACTAAGCCATACATTAATGTGATGTCTAATATGATGTAAAGGTAAAGGTTAGTAAATTATACACACGTAGCCGAACCAAGATGCTCTATTTGCCGGACCAAGGACTTAGAGATACATAACTTACCACTTTGCATGTGATACACTAGGAAAGGATTACTACTACTAGGATTACGGCATTATGAGCTTATGGGGAACCCATACACCCTAGCTACTTTCTCTCATTGATAACAACTAAATTTTGAATCTTACTCACTTGTTCTATCTACTACAATCGGATACTTGTTATACAAACCCCCCCCCCCCCCTTTTTACTTATTTGTCTTGGATATAAGTTGACTAAACGAATATAATCGTAAGTTAAGTTTAT
>JAJONQ010085965.1:0-10719 GCA_036250385.1 Solanum microdontum
GGGGTTGTCACAAGTAAGGTAACAAACAACGAAATAAACAAGGGTTTCTAAGTAATGAGAGAGGATCCTTGGGATGTATCTGGAATACGGATTAAGCTAGATTATTGGGTACATGTTTGCGATAGAAAAATTATAAAGTAATAGTGACTAGGCTAAGCTTTATGTTGTAATAAGTTCTCTCGCGAGCAACTTACCCCGTTTCAAATGTGTTCCTCATGGATACCCACTTGCCGCCTGAAGACCAGCCTATGCCTTACCCCACTCACTCTCTTGAGCTGAGTATTAGGATATGGGACTAGGGTTCACTCTCTCTAGCTGAACCTCATGTCGACCCACTCCTTAGGCCATCAATCTAGTAGTCTTGGTTTCACGACTTCTCTCTCGAGCAACCCAAAAACACATAAATAAACTTGTATTTGCAACTACAAATTTGTTAAATTCATCCACAACTACTAGACAAAATCACCATTAAACTACATCTAATCTATCAACAAACAAGACCCAACAACAATCTTAACCCATATTCGCTAAATCACACCCCAAGAATAGGGGTTTTTTGCCACACATCAAGAGATATACATTTATACCTAAATGAAGATTTAGGTAGGAAGATTTAAGTCTTGTTACAGGCCAAGAATGAAGAATCCAAGAGACCCAAGTTCAAATCCTTGGAGATGAAACCCTTTTTTTCTTCTAGTCTTTAATACCCTTTCAAACTCAGAGCAAAAATACTAAAAAGTACTATTCTATATGTAACTTATAATAATTGTTCAACACTTAAAACTACAACGAACTAGTATTTATAGTTTTCACAGATTTGTGCTGCAGTGGATCATTCGGTGTCGTTAGTCGGAATCACCGATTAACTCAGTGATTCGCCCTTTGGTGTAGTTCATCGCCGTCTTGCACCTGTCCTCAACATCGTCGTGCTCTGGGTCATTGGGCGACATAGTACTGCTTCATGGAACTTCTCGGTGATGCGCCAACTGCTCCCTTTTTACGCTCAGCACACTGGCACAAAAGGCGAATATGTGATCTGTTGGCGATTCGCTAAATGGGTTTGGCGAATCGCAGATCTTCATTGCTTCGTTCTTTTAGCTTCTTTTACTCCTTTTTGCTCAATCGTGTCCATGCTTTCCCTCAAACTTTGAATACGTGAAATTTCAAGGTTTTCATCAGATATCGAGATAAAACATGCATTTGAGGACACAGTTTCTATTAAAATATAGCCCTAAATGAGTCCAATTTGTAGACTCATCAAATCTCTATCCATATCTACAATACGAAGAGGTTAGATAAGGTTACCCGATGTAGTTGGAACAGTTATCGCCAAAGTCCTCTTCGAGAGGATACTTCTTTTCTTTTAATTAAAATAATTAGGGAAATTAATTATATATGAACCACTAGATAATTTAATAACTACTAAATCTTACTAATTTCTTTCTACACATGGGCCATGTGGTAAGAGTAATACTAAATTATGGACTTAGCCCATTAATCACCAACTAATAAGAATTAATCATTTAAGAGATATCTGCCAACTAAATAATTGTAGTTAAATAACTCGTTCAAAATTACCATTAAAATTTACGGGAAGAGTCGGAATAGTTCTAATAATCAAAACGACCTAATGGGTCGTTACACGAGGATCGTTGTATTAGAATTTTTTGAGCAATTCGAAGATCCTTGCTACTGTCATGACCCGGTCTTACACTCTGGTAGTAACTGGAACTCAAGAACAAATTTTGATCCCCAAGTGAACCCTTGGCCTGGCTACATGACTTACATGCCACTAAACAATACGGGAAAGATTAAAATAGGTGAACACTTAGGCATTTAAGAAAGTCTTAAAAATACTATCTTACAAAATACTTAACATGAGTCATAAGTTAAATATAACATTCTAAGAAAACAATGGAAACATGTAATTCTGTCTATCTATGAAGCTTCTAACAATTCAAGATAGATGTCGTGACAAGACCCACGACACCTCAACTACTACTAAAGCTGAAATGATACTGGAGACTCCCAAAAGTAAGGAGGCCTCACCAACTACTGTCTGCAAGTGAATAGCGATCTCAACGAAGCGCCTGTTGATGATCCCGAACACCTGTATCTACATCATAAAATGATGCAGGTCAAATAACTTCAGTGCATTGAATGTACTCGTAAGTGATAAGGTTTGAGTAAACAACCTACTTGGTTGAATGACTGAAAACAACATAACAGGATCAATATATGAATATGAACTGAAAACCATTTAAGCTTTACAATAAAATATACAATGAAAGCAACATGAAAATAATATACTTTACTCTACTTCTCATATCAGCCTCCATCTCCGGAGCATAGCTGGATAGCTAGGTGAACTTGAAACTGTACTCTTGCACACTCATAGATTTTTGTTTCAGATTAAAAAATTCTCTTGCATTCGCTTCCCTTAGCTATCGAGGAAAGAAGCGCCCTAAGAAGACATTTTCAAACAAAGGCCAAGTCAAGTGTGGTGCCCCACCGACCTGTTCTTCTTCCGCTGATCAAAACATATCCTATAAATTCCTTTTAGCTGTTAAGTAACTAACGCCACATGCTCAGGATCAATAACATGCATGACCTCAAACACCTTCTGCAGTTCATTCTTAGAAATTCTCGGACTCTGGATGCATCATTCCCCTCTTGATATTCAACTCCTTGGCGACCAACCTGTGCTGTTACCACTTGAGTTATCATCTGAATTACATTTCTTAATTCAACATTTGCTAAATCTTCCTGAGGTGGTGTCACGACCTAGACCGTCGTGATTGGCACCCACACTAACCCTCTGGTGGGAGAACCACTACTACAACCCAAAACAAGCAACTAAACCAAACTAAAGCATTTAAGTTACGGAAGTAAGTTAAATACTAAAGAAAGAAAATAGGGAGGTCCCATAAATTCCAACGTAAGTCTAAAAATGAACTAAACAATGCGGAAAAAATAACCTAGAACCTGAAAGTCAATGTACCAAAACATCTAAAGTTCTACAAGTGTAAACAAGAAGGGATACAACCCCAAACTAATCTACTAATAACTAATAGAAATGTCTAAGTATGGAAGTGTGGACATAGACGAAAGCAGACCTCATGGCACCCCGGAAGAAATGGTTCACCCTTGAATTCGAACGACGATCACTGATCTTTTAAGCGAGGTCTGTCAATAGCTGCTTGAAGATGCCCTGTACTCAACAAAAATAAGAGCAAGTACAGTATCAATACACAACCATAGTGTACAGGTAGGATCACAGGGCTATCCCACTATGTGTAACATACATAAGTTAATACAACAATATAATCACATGTATATATCAAACATATACAATATCATCAATATTTACGAACAATGAACAACTTCATATTTCTCAAGATACACAATTATGACAAGTCATTTGTCCTCTCATAGAACCCAAACCCAAACAGTTAGCATGCCGGAACGTGGTACCCGATTCAATGATTATGCCAAAACGTGGCAACCGATCCCATAATTATTTCGGAACGTGGCAACCGATGCAAGTTAGTTATACCGGAACAAGGCAATCGATCCATTCAACACACCACAATCACAATAACAAGTATATCCTCAAGATCATACAATTAAGTCATGATTTCATGGTAACCAACATTCATCTATCTCATTTACAACAAGTGTGATCAATAATGCAACATTCATATACATATATGTATCATAATGAAGCAAGAACAAACATACATAACACAATCATAGAATCACAATCATCACCTACCTCGAAACAAGCATGAAACCCTAAGAAACTTGATCCTTCCCTTTCCGGATTCATTCCAATTGTTCTTGGTCAACAAACAATAATAATGAATTACTAACAATTCTAACAACCCTAGATGATACCCATTATCCCAAGTATCCAACTAGGGCTTTTCCACCATAGAATCTTGATCAAAACCCTCCCCCATCTATAATTACCCATTCTATTACGTTTTACGGATCGAAAAATAAATTCGAGG
This sequence comes from Solanum microdontum, assembly GCA_036250385.1. Taxonomy (NCBI): domain Eukaryota; kingdom Viridiplantae; phylum Streptophyta; class Magnoliopsida; order Solanales; family Solanaceae; genus Solanum; species Solanum microdontum. The sequence goes on from JAJONQ010085965.1 coordinate 4,014, forward strand.
AGTGAAAAACTTACCTTAGCCTCAAGAATGGTGGAAAATTGGCAAGAGTCACCTGGGGTTCTTTCTTTAGCTCTAAAAATAAAAAAGGACAGAATGAGGTCGTTTAGGGGTTTATTTACAGGCTTAAGTCCCGTCGAACCTGCCACAACAACCCTCATCCTACTTCAGCGACCTCGCCAGAGCGGATAAAACCCCTCGCCAAGGCGGCTTGAACGAATTAGTAGGCTATTTAAATAATTCCAATATCCCTATTTCACAACACACCTCTAGACCACGACGCTCAGAAAATACTCTTCACGCTAAGATCAATTTCGGGAGTTCTACTCGCCCAAATTCAATTTCGTAAAGTCGTACGGATTCCTTAACGAGTTATCTAACTACTCATGTAATCAGAATCATAATTAACTTCCCCGAATGTTACCAGATTTCTCTACACCTTAAAGACTCTGATTTCGTCCAAATTTGGACTAGGTTGGGAAAATCCAAATACTATGAAAAAGTTTTTTGGCCCCCAATTTTCCCCGTTGGCTTCTCTATAACGACAAAACCTGGTCGTTACAACAGATACCAATTTACCCATCACTCGTCCCCGAGTGACAAACATAGGAAAAAAAAGCTAGTAGTACCTGAATTGACGAACAATTGGGGATAGTTGTCTCGCATGTCCCTCTCCGTTTCCCAAGTAGCTTCCTCAACTGGACGATGCTTCCATTGAACCTTCACAGACTTAATCTCCTTGGTCCTCAAGTTACACACATCACGATCAAGAATTGCAATCGTTCCTCTACATATTGGAGGTGCTTGTCTAACACAATTGAGTCCCACTTAATGATGTAATCCTCGACACCATGATATCTCTTCAACATGGACACATGAAATACCGGATGAACTCCCGATAGATTAGGAGGTAAAGCCAATATATACGCTACCGATCCTACACACTCGAGAACCTTAAAGGGACCAATGTATCACGGGCTTAGTTTTCCTTTCTTGCAAAATCTCATCACCCCTTTCATGGGTGATACCTGAAGAAGAACATTCTCACTAGTTTGAAATGCCATGTCTCTCACCTTGTGATCCGCATACTTCTTCTGTCTACTCTGGGCTGCTAGAAGCTTTGCTTGAATACTCCTCACCTTATCTTGAGCATCCTCACTAAATCAACCCCCAATGGTTTCACATCTCTAGCCTTAAACCATCCTATGGGTGATCTATATCCCCTCCCATAGAGTGCCTCCAATGGTGCCATATCTATACTGGAGTGATAACTATTATTATAAGAGAACTCATACAAATGTATGAATTTATCTCAATTCCCTCCAAAATCAAGCACACATCCCCTTAACATGTCTTCTAACACTTGAATAGTCCTTTTTGACTGCCATCTGTCTGTGGATGGAAGGCTGTACTAAAAGTGAGTTGTGTGCCCAATTCATCATTTAATTTCCTCCAAAACTTGGATGTGAATTATGTACCACGGTCTGAGCTGATAGAGAGGGGCACCCCATGGAACCTCACTATCTCTTTCACGTAAACTTTAGCCAATTGTTCAGCATAATAATATATTCTTACCAGAATTAAATGCGCTGACTTGGTTAATCTATCAACCACTATCCAAATAGAATCAAACTTCCCCAAAGTCATGGGAAGACCAACCACAAAATCCATGGCTATTCTTTACCACTTCCATTTTGGAATTGACATTCTTTTAAGCAAACCTGAAGGCCTTTGATGTTCATACTTCACTTGTTGATAATTTGGACACTTCGCCACAAATTCTGCTATATGCTTTTTCATGCTCGACCACCAATAAATTAAATCTCGATATATCTTGGTTACACCCGGATGAATAGAATATCGCGAACAATGAGACTCTGCCAATAATTTCTCAATCAAGTCATCTACTCTAAGAACACATATTCTCCCTTTAAAATTGAGCACACCATCCGCATCAAGAGTGGTCTCTTGTGCTTTACCATTCACAGTCGTCTTCCTAAGCTCCTCCAAATTCTCATCCTCAAATTGTTTGGCCTTGATCTCCTCAATGAATGTGGCCCTTACTTCAATACTAGCTAACACCCCATCTCTTTCTGAGTTGCCCAACTGCATAAATTTAGACTCCAAGGTCTGAATTTCCTTAGCAAAAGGTCTCTTGGTTACATTCAAGCAAGCTAAACTACCCATACTCACTGTTTTTCAACTCAAAGCGTCTGCCACCACATTAGCCTTACCAAGATGGTATTGCATGGTGACATCATAATCTTTAAGTAACTCCATCCACCTTTGCTGCCTCAAATTCAGATCCTTTTGAGTGAACACATGTTTCAAACTACGATGATAAGAAAATACCTCACATTTAACACCATAGAGGTAATGTCGCCAGATCTTAAGAGCAAACACTACCGCTGCAAACTCTAAATCATGTGTTGGATAGTTCCTTTCATGCATCTTTAATTGACGCGAGGCATAAGCTATAACATTCTTATCCTGCATCAACACATCAACCAAACCAAAATGTGAAGCATCATAATAAACAATAAAATCTTTACTTTCAATCGGTAATGCTCGAATAGGTGCGGTGGTCAAAAGTGTTTTGAGCTTTTGGAAACTTTCCTCAAATTTTTCAATCCATTCAAATTGTATCTCCTTTTTGGTCAAATTAGTCAAGTGGATGGCAATAGAAGAAAAGTTCTTCACAAATCGACGATAATAGCTAGCGAGCTCCACAAAACTCCTAACTTCAGTCACAGAACTTGGTCGAAGCCAATTCTGAACCGCCTCATTCTTTTGAGGATCTACCATTACCCCTTCTTTCGAAACTACATGCCCTAAGAATGCAACAGAAGTCAACAAAAAATCACACATAGAAAATTTAGTATACAACCTTTGTTTCCCAAGAACACCTAGAACAATACGAAGATGGTCGGCATGCTCTTCCTCACTTTTCGAATAGACCAAAATATCATCAATAAAGACTATGCTGAATAAATCAAGAAATGACTTGAATACCCCATTCATTGAACACATGGTAGCCAGACCTTAGATCAATCTTAGAGAAAACTGATGCACCTTGCAATTGGTCAACAAGATCATCTATTCGAAGCAAAGGGTACTTTTTTCAAATAGTGACCCTATTCAACTGTCGGCAATCTATACACATTCTCATACTATCATCATTTTTCTTAACAAACAAAACTGGGGCACCCCATGGGGAAGCTCTAGGGCGAATAAATCCCTTATGAAGAAGCTCTTGGGTTGGAGCCTTAAGCTCTCTCATTTCTGATGGAGCCATGAGATATGGAAGGATGTAAATGGGACGAGTACTAGGCTCTAAATCAATGCAAAAATCTATATCTCTATCCAGAGGCATACCAGGCAAGTCATTAGGAAACACTTTTCTAAATTCTAACACCACAAGAATAGACCCAATGGATGGAACCTCAATCTCAACATCCCTAACATGAGCTAAATAGGCCAAACAACCATGCTCTACCAGTTTCCTAGCCCGAATGGAGGATTTGATCTTAGCTTGCTTAGGCTTGTACACCCTTTCCCAATCTAATTTTTCCCTTCCCGGAATTTCTAGAGTTACAGAATTAGTATTACAATCAAGCACAACATAATAGGGGGACAACCAAGCCATGCCTAAGATTATGTTAAAGTTAGTCATATCCAATATCACCAAATTAGCCTAAGTATGAAAACCCATAAACAAAATAGGGCAAGCATGATAGACATGGGTAACTATGGGTAACTATGACTAACTCTCCAACTAGGGTAGAAATATGGACAGGGTCATCAAGTATACCAGAAATCATATCAAATCTTGAGGCAAATCACACGTATACATAAGAATAAGTAGAACCCGGATCAAATAACACATTAGCCATCCAGTAATAGGCAAGAATAGTACCTGTGATCATTGCGTCAGACACTTCTGCCTCATTCTTGCCTGGAAATGCATAACACTGAGCCCTATCATCATGACGAGCCACTTCCCTGCCTTGTTGCGCATTACCCCTGCATGCATTACAAATTCCTCTACCTCCACGACCTCGCTGATTACCTCCTTGCCCACCTTGTAGATGTCCTTTACCATTATTACTATTTTCTGCAGGTACCACTTCTCTAGACTGTTGCGTGGAATCTAACACATGTGGATAGGGGAAATCTCTCCTCATATGCCCAGGTTCACTACTGTTGTAACATGTACAATCGAAAGATGCCCTGTTTCCCATCGAAGGCGTGACTTCCTGGCTATCCTGAATCAAATTATGAGATGGAGTTCTTGAGTAGTAACCTATAGAGGCGGGCATAGCGGACTGAATTGGCTTGGCTGCTAGCGTTGGCTTCTCTGAACCTATGGAATAAGAACCTTGAAAGTTGCCTGAATTCTTGGCCCTTTTTGCCTATGCCTTAGCCTGACCGTCTCACCTTACCCCCTCCACTTTCTTAACATAGTCTGTTACCTCATTAAAGCTACTCCATGCAGAGGTCATATGAACAAATAATACCTGCAACTCAGAATTTGGTACCCTAATCAATAACCAGATCCTCTCCTCCTCAATAGTCACCAATTGAGTAGCATATCTAGACAAAGCATGGAACTTGTCCTCATAAGCAGCCACATCCATATCACGTTGCTCAAAAGCCATGAACTCATCCTTCTTGCGATCCCTCAAAGTCCTAGGCACATAATTCTCTAGAACAGAGCATGAAATTGGGTCCAAGTAAGTGGTGGTAAAGTTGAAAATCTACATTCCATATAAGTTCTCCAACATTGTTTAGCCTCACCTTGAAGTTGAAAGGACACGAACTCAACCGCATGCTGATGGACAATTCCCAACTTATGAAGCCTCTCATAGCAGTCTAAGATAAACTCATAAGCATTCTCATTCTCAGAACCAAGAAACACAAGAGGCTTTAGCTTCAAAAACTTGGTCAAAATTTCATGTTCATTACCAGTCATAACAGAACCCAACAAAGGATGGAAGAAAGCATTATTACCTCTATTCCTACTCACCTTGGGCGCAATGCTAACAACAATAGGATTAGTAAGAGCTTGAGTTGCTTGAACAGTAGGAATCACTCTAGGACCAACTAACCCTTTCAAGAATGACATGATCTGTCGAGCTAACACTGGGCCTATGGGGGGAACATCGGTAGTCTCAGCCTGCACCTCTTCCTCTTGTCCCACATCCTTAACATTCTCAACATCAACATTGTCCTCTTCAATCTCTTCATGATGCGCAAGAGGGTCCTTATTCATAGGAGCATTCTCAACAGAAGCTCCATTCCCAGCAGGCGCTAGTCTTCCACAGCCTCTACCCCTATCTATACTCTACCCCTGCCTCGATAATGACCTTTCGCTGCAAATTCCTCAGCTGGTGCATTGATGGGGGCTACGGGCCTGACGCTGTTGAACCTAGTGTTAACCATCTGTGAAGAGAAGAGAAGAGTGAAAGAGTTTAGATATCAATTTAAATCGATAGATACCATTTGGAATCAAGTTATAGCACGAAGGAGACAAGAGAAAACATAGAGATTTCCTAATGTCCTATAGCCTCTCAAAGAAAAGTAATGACGTCCTCGTATTATTCTGTAAGACCTTACTAGACTTGTTCTGGTACATCGAGAATAATTAACCTAGGCTCTGATACCAACTTTATCACGACCCAGACCGTCGTAATTGGCACCTAATGAGTCCACAAATTGGACTCATTTAGGACTTTATTTTAATAAAAATAGTGTCCTCAAATGCTTATTTTATCTCAATATCTGATGAAAACTCTTAAGTTTTAGGTATTTGAAGTTTGAGTGAAAGTATGGACAGTTACGCGCAAAGAGGAACAAAAAGGATGAAAATAACGAAGAAACTGAAGCCTGAGCTTCGCCAAGCACACATGGTGAGTCGCCAAAGGGACATACTCCGCCCATTGCTCCAGTACGCGAAGCCCTGAAGGAAAAAGATCAAATTGGCAATAAAAGGAGCAGTCGACGTGTCGCCGAACAGTTCCGTGAAGCAGGGATATACCGCCCAATGATCCAGGACACAAACATGCTGAAGGAAAAGAACAAAAGGTGATGAACCAGAATGACCCGCTGCAACACAAATTTTTAAAAACTATAATACTCGTTGAGAGTTATAGCTTAGTATCAAATTTTAGTATCATAATATTTTTTAGGGTGAAACAATTAATATAATTTTAGTACTTTTTCTCTGAGTTTGAGAGGGTTTTGAAACTTTAAGAAGAAGAGGGTTTCATCTCCAAGGATTTGGACTTGGGTCTCTTGGATTCGTCACTCTTGGCCTGTAACAAGACTTAAATTTTCATACCCATTTGAATGCAAGCTCATTTAGGTATAAATTTCTATCTCTTGATGTGTGACTAAAAATCCCAATTCTTGGGTGTGATTTAGCAAATATGTGTTGAGATTATTGTTCGGTTTTGCTTGCTGATAGGTTAGATGTATTTTAATGGTGATTTCACATAGCAGTTGTGGTTTAATTTAATGGGTTTGTAGTTACAATTACAAAACCACCCATGTGTTTTCAGCTTGCTCGAGAGAGAGGTCGCGAAACCAAGACCGCTAGACTGATGGCCTAAGGAGTGGGTCGACATGAGGTTCAGCCCGAGAGGGTGAGCCCTAGTCCCATATCCTAACACTCAACTTGAGAGAGTGAGTGGGGTAAGGCGTAGGCTGG
>JAJONQ010085966.1:0-12152 GCA_036250385.1 Solanum microdontum
GTATTTTATATATAAAAATATAAAATATTAGATAAACAAAATTAAAATTAGATAGATCAATGAAAGAAGAATTGTAAATTAAAGAACAAAATGTGATGTATCTTATATACGTATTGGTTAAATATATATATGTGTCCTTGTATAATTAATTTCTTTAATGTATTTAGTTGAAATGATCCTTTCCGTCATTACTTAAAAAGTAAATTGAAAATTGGGTGTTTTGAATAATTTTGGGATTTCTTAAATTTTTCGTTGACTGGTCAATGGCCTTCGCTATAGGAAAGCTTGCTATAGCAAAGACCCGCAAAACCAAATGTCTTTTTATTTTCTTATATGGCTATTGAGGATTTTATTGGCACTTCTTCTAAGAATGCCCTTGGGATTATTTTGAGAGAGTATGGCTCAAGAGAGAAGGGAAAGAAGAATACTCCTTGCAAGTCTACCCAAGGTCTTACTCCAGATTCTTCACCAAGTCATCGAGCTACCTAATAGAAGCGAAGCCACATGGGCATTGAGGAAGCCATTTATTTTTGAGGTGGATTATGATTTACTCATCTTTTAGACTTGGTTAATGACATGTTCTACCTTGCATGATTTAGAGGGATAACATAATTAGACCTACAAGCATGAAAATTTATGTAATGACCTTGAGCACCCCTCGTTAGTTGTCTCGAGCTATGCTGTATCAATTTATGAGACTAGTTTTGTAACAGGATCAAGAAGTTGTGATTTCTTGAAGTTTTGGAGCTTTGGAAACTGTAACGACCTGAACCGTCGTTATTGGGAAAAACAAGAATTCGAGAAAAATATGGGCCACTGTGCCGCCAGGGCGGGTCAGGTGCCGCTGGGGCGCCGCCGCCAGGGCTGGGTAAGTTGGCACCAGAGCGGGATAAGTGAGGCAGAATTTGAATTGCGAGGAATCTTATTTTCTCCATCTTCCTAAAATACCTAAATTAGTCGTAAAACACCCTAGAAACCTCAGAAAAGCTGCTCTAAGCATGGGAAGGAAGGAGAAGGAGATTTCTAGCGTGGGGATGGTGAAATCTTGCGGATTCTTGGACAAATCTACCATCGCGAAGCCTTGAAAACCGAATTTGAAGTAAAAAACTCCGTACAATTGCTTGGCGCCCAGGTAGGTTAGGTTTTTACAATTGATTAGTTTTAAATCTGTGCTTACTACGTGATATATGTAAATCAATGGTAGGGTTGTGTGTAGACCGTCGTGCACCGTGTGAATTACATGAATAATCCTTAGAGTGTAAAGTGTGTGGGTTTATGCCTTGTGAGGAGGAATTGATGAGTTGTTAGAAAAACCTAGAATTGCTATCATGGATAAGATTGGGTTGAGAATAAGGGCATGAAATCAAGAGTGGAACTAGATTTATGAATGTATGCTATATCCGATAATTGAAGTGATGACAATGAGAAATTATGATGAATTGTGATTAAACCCTAATGAGAAATCCTAATGATGAACTAGGGCTGAGTATGGTCAATTATAATATATGTGATGGGGACTAAGGAGTAATTCGTAGGTGATGGTTGTTATTCTATGTTTGTGTGATGTATGTTTGTTCTTGCTTCATTATGATGCTTGTATATGTATGAATGTTGCAAGGTTGGTCACACTTGTTGTAAATGAGATAGATGAATATCATTGCCATGAATTCATGACTTAAATATATGATCTTGATGATGTACTGTGTTTTTGATTGTGGTATGTGAATGTGATCGGATTGCCACGTTCCGACATAATATGGGATCGAATTGCCACGTTCCGACATAAATAAGGGATCGGATTTCCATGTTCCGGCATAAACATGGGATCGCCTGCCACGTTTCGGCACACTAACTTGGGATCGGTTGCCACGTTTCAGCATGCTAACCGTTTGAGTTTGGGTTACATGAGAGGACCAATGATGTGATATAAATATGAGTTACTCGTTGTTCGTGTACTTGTTGACAATATTGTATATGCTTGATATACGTTTGTGAGTAAAGTATTGTATTGGTTTGTTATGTTGTACTTAGTGGACCCGTGCTATGACGATTTATAGTTGGTTGTTCATAGGTTGTAATGGCAAGAGTAGAGATAGTGTATGTGAAGGGAATTGCTGGATGGATTTCACCTTGGGGGAAAAGAGATTGGGTTAGTTTTAAGAAAGTTTGAAGCATTGTATTATGTGACTATGGTTGGTAATGTGATGACGAAGTAAGGTAGGACGTGTATGGTTAGTTGATTTGGTGGTGTTTGTACTTGGGAAAATTCTTACATGTTAGAATGGTTAAGCTATGATCAAGAATCTGGTAAATGGGTTGATTAAAAAGGGGTTAGTAGTTAGAATGCTAGGGTGATTGGAGGTATTTCAATGAAAGGGATGAAGGTGGAGAAGCGAGTGGTTTATTTCATGATCTTACTAGGTGGTTTCTTATGTTATGTGTGGGCGTCGGGTTGATCGATGATGCCTACCAGTACGTGTGTTTTGTACTGATACTATTCTTGCTATATCTTTTGACATAGTCTGGATGCAGGATTGGTGACGTTTCATTAGGTGAAGACGAAGAAAATCTCCAGCAGCTTCTATTTTTCCTTCCGCATGGTGGGAGCTGTGTCTTTATTTATCTTGTCCAGTTGTACTTTTAGTAGCTCTTGTACCTGTTTAGACTAGGTCCTTGGGGTTGTTAATTACTTTACAAGTCTTAACTAGAATTAATTTAAAAGGGGTATTAATTATAAAATCGTGTTATTGTAATTACATCTGTTTTCTTTAAATTTTTCCGCATGGTTGACTATTGGGATGAGGGTTCTCCTACTTAGGTGTTAGAACGGGTGTCCGCACGGCCCGGTGGGTTGGGTCGTGAAAAATTGGCCTAGGTTACCGGTCTCCCCGTACAAGAGAAAAATGTGAACTAGACTCTTGTGGATTGGTGTGTTGACGTCCATACTTAATCTACAAGAGGCTAGGAAGCATTCTAGGAAGTCGTTCCACTCATTCCCTCCTTTCGTGCGAAGTGTCGCTGTGGTATGAGTTGAGTCCAATTGGTATCTCCCGATTTCAATTGGTATCTCAACGAAGTGAACTAGATATCGTTGATACGACCGAAGGGACACCAACAAGTTAATTGGAACTGGAAGGTTCTAATTGGTATCTAGCCTTAGGGGATATAAGGAGCATGGATGACCAATAATGGTCATTTATGGAATGAACTAAGTAATAAATTGAAATTGCATGTGCATTGTATTTTGGAAACTGTGAAGATGTGCTTCTTGTTGTATGAAATAACTGGGATTGTGTGATTCTTGTTGTTTGAATTAACTGTAATTGTGTACTCCGTGTTGAGTGAAATATCTGTGTATGCGAAACTATTCTTGGGAGTCTGATTTACTGATGATGTGGAGGTGTTATAGTGGATGCGTGTGGCATGGTTTAGGGCACGGTGTTGTGTGTCTGGATTGAATTAACGGTGAATATAAAAATGAACCTGTTAAAGTGTAAGAATGTGAATTCATGGGTTATATATGTGTACTTGGACCCTAAGTATACGCAATGTGTTGGCTAATTTGTGTAAATTATGCAAGTTGTAATGTCTGGGTGTATCCTGGGGATGTATGGGTTGTGGTGCTGAGTTGTTTATAACGATATGGCCCGAGTATCGTGTACCTTAGCGGGGAAAATTTAGAAGTTCGATTAAGTGGTAAAAAGGGGAACTGGGAAAATCATAGAAGGATGAGAGAAGAACCCATAAATTATTGGCCTAGGTTCTGGTCCCGTTGGAGTCGCTGGGGTGGGACTATTCCCACCTTAGCAATGCCACCACAGCGGGAATTCCTCCGCCAGAGCAGGACGGGGCGAGGCAGAACCTCACCCAGCCTCCCTTGTTTTTCCCTCATAAAACATTTCAAACCCCGAGTAGGATCCGAGCAAATCCCTGCAACTCCAAACAGTGTTCAACAACAGAAATATGGAGATTATGAAACTTCAGACTTAAATATAGGGCTGCATCAGACAACCAAAAATGAGCATCCATGTGCTTCAAAACATAGAAAGTCGAAAGGTAAAAACAAGTTGTCCTAAATTTACAAGCCCAAAAAGGGCGAAGGGAAAGCTGATCAAGGACTTCGGACTGGGTAGTGTCGATGTCTGAATCGAGGTTCTCCGAGGGTGTCACGCCATTCCAAGCCTCATTCAGCATAGAGAAATCCCTGAAGTCCGGTAGCTCGAGTCGAGGAAGTTCCTTGTTGGGGCCACACAAGTAAATATAGCCTTGACCGTCTTCCACATTCGAAGCATCAGACGATCCCTGATCACACTTTTCTCCTCTCCTTGCGCAGCTGACGGCAGAGCATTTCGACCTCCAGGGGAGTGCTGGGTGGGACCAGAGTGAATTCAGTGTAGGCACTCCCCATCCTCTCCTGGACAGCCGCTAAGTCCTCCTCAACACGTGCACCTGAGAGTGGGTCATCGCCGTCTGAATCCACGACCACCTTACTACTGCTAACCTTTCTTGTCCTCCTCTCATTACCCCTGGAAGTAGAACCTGTTCGAACCAAAAGAAAGTGAAGGAGGGGAGGGATCCATGGGAAATACCTCGTCAGCATCGAATAGGGGGACTCCTGCCCGTTTGCATAGAGCAGTAATAAGACCGGGAAGAAAAAACACCTTTTTATTATCCCGATAGAATATCTTCCACTCCGAGATAATTTGTGCCCCCACGTTCAGTTGAATACTCTGTATATCGCATGCCACCACCAAAGCCCAGAGGAAGGTCACGTCGGTGCGCTTGTCCGACGGGCGGATCCTCACCAAGTGTAGCCACCTTTTAACATCAGGTGACCGGTCCGTACTAGTGATGCCCTCTTCAGTAGCCCAGTAAACCTGATCCTGGCGCACAGGCTCGACAAGAGTGTCTCTCAGCCACTCTAGATCCATCTCCCTTAGTCGGTCCTCGAAAGCATGGTTCGGGGCCTCCGGTACCTCTAGGGCCTCATTAATAGCAATGGCATTCAGGGGGATGTCAACTTTTCGAATGCAGATGGCGGGACTAGGGTTGTCCCAGCAGACGGTGGGAAGGATAGCATAGAACTCCCGCACCCAGTTAACTCGTGCATCTGGGGGAGCTTTAGTCAGCGAAATCCACCCGAACTTTACCAACCGAGCATAAAATGCAGGTGCCTTCCCCTTTAGGTTGTTCAACACAAAACCCCTCTCGCAATAGAACCCCGTGTTGCGACACTCATGATGCCTTTCCCGACTCACGGTATCATGGAATCGAATGAAAGGCAAGTGTTCGTTGTTTTGTCCTGTCATTTAGAAGCCTGCAATAAGTGGAATATAAGTTAGAATACGATAGGATCATCAGTGTAAGACATACATTCGAGAAAGATAAATTTTTGTGTTCAGGGTACTGGTCTGGCACATCCATCATAGTGGCCAAAATCCCGCCATAGCGAGATGATGAAGGCCGCCGCAACGGGATGAAGGCCGCCACAACGACCTTCATCTGGGACAAACACCAGGCACGACAATGGCGTCTTTTCTCCCCAAAATCCCCATTTTCAACAGAATTCCAGCAGATCAGAGTATATTAACTATCCTAGAACATAAATAAGCAATCATTTCAACAAAATAACCTCAAAACAGTGCCCAATTTCGAGTTTATGCCAAGAAGACCTTTCAACTTCCCCTACCCATTTTTGTATCGATTCAACGTGTTTTTGGGAAATCCTTACGCCCAGGACGCTGTGTAAACGTTGGGGACGTAAGGGAAGTAACCATGCTACGTATATTATTGCAATCTAGCAAGGAGTTCAATTTCAAATAATTACCCCAAAAACCGTATCTAAGCAATCAAATGACAGTATGCAATGGTTGTTTAATCAAGTAATGAAGTAATAAAGTGGGAAACGAGAAGTTTACCTTGGATTGACGTTCAGAGCGGTTTAGTTGAGAGAATTTTTGGGAGTTTTGAGTTAGAAAATGAGGAAATGGGGAAACCATTCCCTATTTCCCCCCTTTACTGTTTTTGATCTCCCGTTCTAGCGGGAGATCTCTCGCCACAGCTGGCCCACCACAGCGGGAGGGTTGTCACCCCGACGGGCCAGGCTGTGTAGAGTTGAATGTGTTCGATCTTCGCGTATTGCTTAAGAGTTTCTCCTAGTCTTAGAATATAGTACCTTTTTATGTGTTAATTTAACTTAAAGGTCGCGATTCGTTGTAGTTTCCTTGTTTGATCAATTCGGTAATTGTGGGTGTCCCAAATCTAGAGTGTGTGATGTCTATAAACTAGTCGTTCGGGGATGAACGAGGGGTAAATTAGTATCTATTGTAACAACCCGAACCGTCGTTATTGGGAAAAACAAGAATTCAAGAAAAATCTGGGCCACTATACCACCAGGGTGGGCCAGGTGCCGCTGGGGCGCCGCCGCCAGGGCGGGGTAAGTTGGCGCTAGAGCGGGATAAGCGAGGTAGAATGTGAATTGCGAGGAATCTTATTTTCTCCATCTTCCTAAAATACCTAAATAAGTCGTAAAACTCCTTAGAAACCTCAGAAAAGCTGCTCTAAGGATGGGAAGGAATGAGAAAGAGATTTCTAGCATGGGGATGGTGAAATCTTGTGGATTCTTGGACAAATCTACCATCGTGAAGCTCGAAAAACCAGATTTGAAGTCAAAAATTCCGTACTACTGCTTGGCACCCATGTAGGCTAGGATTTTACAATTGAGTAGTTTTAAATTTGTGCTTACTATATGATATATGTAAATCAATGGTAGGATTGTGTGTAGACCTTCATGCACCGGGTGAATTACATGAATAATCCTTAGAGTTTAAATTATGTTGGTTTATGCCTTGTGAGGAGGAATTGATGAGTTGTTAGGAAAACCTAGAATTGCTATCATGGATAAGATTGGGTCAAGAATGAGGGCATGAAATCAAGAGTGGAACTAGATTTATGAATGTATGCTACATCCGATAATTGAAGTGATGACAATGAGAAATTATGATGAATTATGATTAAATCCTAATAAGAAATCCTAATGATGAACTAGGGATGAGTATGGTCAATTATTACATATGTGATGGGGACTGATGAGTAATTCGTAGGTGATGGTTGTGATTCTATGTTTGTGTGATGTATGCTTGTTCTTGCTTCATTATGATGCTTGTATATGTATAAATGTTGCAAGTTTGGTCACACTTGTTGTAAATGAGATAGATGAATATCATTGCCATGAATTCATGACTTAAATGTATGATCTTGATGATGTAGTGTTTGTGATTGTTGTGTGTGTATGGGATCGGATTGCCACGTTTCGGTATAACTAACTTGGATCGGATTGCCACATTCCGACATAATATGGGATCAGATTGCCACGTTCCGACATAAATATGGGATCAGATTTCCATGTTTTGGCATAAACATGGGATCGACTGCCAAGTTCTGGCACACTAACTTGGGATCGGTTGCCACGTTCAGGCATGCTAACCGTTTGAGTTTGGGTTCCGTGAGAGGACCAATGATGTGATATAAATATGAGTTACTCGTTGTTCATGTACTTGTTGACAATATTGTATATGTTTGATATACGTTTGTGAGTAAAGTATTGTATTGGTTTGTTATGTTGTAATTAGTGGACCCGTGCTATGACGATTTATAGTTAGTTGTTCATGGGTTGTAATGGCGAGAGTAGAGATAGTGTATGTGAAGGAAATTGCTGGATAGATTTCACCTTGGGGGAAAGGAGATTGGGTTAGTTTTAAGAAAGTTTGAAGCATTGTATTATATGACTATGGTTGGTAATGTGATGAGGAAGTAAGGTAGGATGTGTACGGTTAGTTGATTTGGTGGTGTTTGTACTTGGGAAAATTCTTATGTGTTAGAATGGTTAGGCTATGATCAAGAATCCAGTAAGTGGGCTGATTATAAAGGGGTTAGTAGTTAGAATGCTAGGGTGATTGGAGGTATTTCAATGATAGGGGTGAAGGTGGAGAAGCGAGTGGTTTATTTCATGTTCTTACTAGTTGGTTTCTTATGTTATGTGATGGGCGTCGGGTTGACCGATGATGCCTACCAGTACGTGTGTTTTGTACTGATACTACTCTTGCTATATCTTTTGACATAGTCTGGATGCAGGATTGGTGACGTTTCATTAGGTGAAGACGAAGAAAATCTCCAGCAACTTCTATTTTTCCTTCCGCATGGTGGGAGCTGTGCCTTTTATTTATCTTGTTCAGTTGTACTTTTAGTAGCTCTTGTACCTGTTTAGACTAGGTCCTTGGGGTTGTTAATTACTTTACAAGTCTTAACTAGAATTGATTTAAATAGGATATTAATTATAAAATCGTGTTACTGTAATTACATCTGTTTTCTTTAAATTTTTCTGCATGGTTGACTATTGGGATATGAGGGTTCTCCTACTTAGGTGTTAGAGTGGGTCCCCGCACGGCTCGGTGGGTTGGATCGTGACAGAGACTCATAAGTTGATATATGTTACTTTAGTATATATCTGAAGCTACAAGTCTCGGATTGGACATTTGTCAGTTCCATCAGTTTCAGAATATGGAATTTGGTCTGAAAATGCTGTCATTTTCAATTTCAAAGTCTTTATGTTGATTTGAGCCTTTGAGTGGAAAGTTTAACTGATTATAGGCCAAGAGTTGACTTTATCAACATTCAAAGTTTGGATGGTTTAGATTGAATTTCTGTCACGACCCAAAAATGGACATGATAGTACTTGTCTTTTCCCATCGAGACAAGTCAGCCTCAAATCAACGAAAATGAAGGAAATGCGAAAAAAAGTAAAGCAAGAACAAGACAAAGGCTAAAAACTTATTCATTCTAAACAATATCCCAAAACCTGGTTGTTACGTGTATAAGCCACTAAAGTAAATACATAATTTGAAAGATAAATACAAGTCTTAGTCTTTGCTTATCAAGTAGAGTAAAGCTTAAATAAAAGGAAAAGAGGGCCCGCCAAGATGACAAGTAGCTACCTCTCAAATCCTTTAACAAGCCTCGACTGTCAGGACGGAAAGAAGAAAATCACACGGGTACGGGCTCGGATCCTACACAAGTGTAGAAGTAAGTGGCGAGTACCAACAACACGGTATCCAACAAGCAGCGTACTAAATAAAACAGCTAGCTAGAAACGGTACATACCTTACACCTCAACTGAACCTCCTCAAATTACAACTTGGCACATAAATCAGCCCAACCTAGCAATTCTATAATACACGGCTCACACGGCCCAATATTCACAGTTTAATCTTCACAATTCAACAATCAAACAATTCAAATACGTCAATCTCAATAGAGAGTAGTTCAATCACACGCAACAAGTACATCAATCTCAAGTATCAAGCAAGTCACGTATAAGCATCAAATGCATCAACTAACAATAATCAATCTCTTACCAGAACCATTTCTCATCTGCACAATATCACTAGGCGGAACTATTTCCCATTAGCGTTATATTAAATCACTATTTCCCATCAGTTTTACATCACTAACCTAAACCATTTGCCATCGGTCTTACATCACTAGCTGGAACCATTTCCCATCGATTTTACATCACTAGCCGAAACCATTTCCCATCGACTTTATAAACACTTGCCAAAAATGACCCCGACATCACAACACTTGCCGAAAAATCTCTCGACATCATATCACTCACCGACAAAGACCTCGACATCATAAATAATCACATGTCTCATCACGGTGCTCACAATCAATACCCACAAACAATATCACATAACATGAAAAAGACAACAAATCACACAATTCAAGTTCACAATCATACTTTCAAGCATTTCATCAATCAATCAACAAGGGTCACAATAAGGTAATTCACATCATCATGTTCATCACATAGCCCATTTCATTTCAACCCCTTTTTATTCATTTAGATTTATCAAGTGGACAATTTAAACCCTTCACCTCGTCCCTATTACTCTGAACACACAATCAACAAAGGAAGTACACAAATTCTACTAGAATACAAGGTTTAGGAAGTCACTTGCCTTAAATCAATCGACAATCACTCCAAGAGTTGAGTCTTCCCCTTCTAAATCACTTTCAAAGCCACACAATCTATAATAATCAATTATTTACAATCACTCATTGGAAACAACAATTCCCACATCAATTATATAGAGAAATGGGTCAATCACGGGAGGAAAAAAATGATAATTTCCATATAAAAACAAAAATGACCGACTGGATCATTACATTACTGGAATGTGAGAACTCTTGGGAGGTGATTTCGAAGGATTTTTTCAAGAATTAACTTTTGGGTAAGTGATTTTAAGTTTAAGTTCAATCCTCTATTGCCAATTTATTATCTCATGATTTTATCATCTAATTATTGATTTTGAATTCAAATTTTGTGGATTTTCTCAAGAACTTGGATTTTTAGAAAAATGGTAATTTAATCTTGATTTCAATTCATTTTTTGATTTGATTTTCGCTGATGAGTTTCAAAATCTTTGGGTATGATGATTTTATATAAAAATTTCAGATTTACCCTCAACCCTCGAGAAAGACTTTTTGGGTTGATTTGGAGCTGATTTTCAAAATAAACATTACGAATATTGTTGTTCATGATTTCTGATGGAGATTCCATATTTGATTAGATTTTGTGGATGCAGAGACTCATCGTAAAGGGAACGCTCAAGTGCCGAGCTGATTGTTTTTTTTATAGGTGTATCTTTTTTTTACTACATTTTTGTGGTTATGTATCCTTACATATCCTTAATTACCTTTATTTTTTGCATATTCCCTTAGTTGTATTTGTTGCGCGAATGAACACGTGTTAACGAATAAAGTTGACACAAATTGTATTTATTGTGCGAACAAATAAAGTGAATACAGACGTTTGATAATGAAATATTTTTCGTAAATGGTAATTAAGCAAAGTGTAGTTACAAGTGGTAATTAAGCAACAAACATTTATGAAGTTTATCTTTATTTATACATGTTTTATATTATTTTTCATGTTTGGATTTGATTTTTAAAAAAACATGTGAAATTTGAAATTTTCAAAAAGATAATGCTATGAAAGCATTAATCTTCGAAGCTAATACTCATGCTAGCGATCCTGTTGGAGGATGTTATAGAATCATCCTTAATCCGCATCGGCAAATTAATCTTTCTCAATTTGAATTTTTTTCAGATCCAAGCCGTGAATGTACAAAAACATCAAAATAATATCAATACAAAGACTTATATCATTCAAAAATTAATAGTAGTATGCTAAGTTTTGATCCATCACCGCTCCGTGGCATTCATGGATTCAAGAAATCTGATATTGAAGAAGCATCAAACTGATAAATAGCACAGAGACATACTTAACGGATTTCAATAATGATGAAATTTTTTAAACTAAATTAGTGATGTCAAGTTCATAAGACAAACATGAAAATTTCAGGCCAGAAAATTGTCATGATTATAAAGGCAAAGAAATAGCAACATAATTCAGGTGTGCTAATTAATTTTGTCTTGTTTGTACAAATTCATTTTACTGTAAATTTTGAAACGCATTTAAGAAGTAACTCTGTTTTTTTTTTTAGTTTGTTTCAAAAAAATATTGTCATATATTTCTATAATTACAAACAACTTAACATTAAAATTCCTTTTTATATTTATTACAGTATTTTATAGTCGCACAAATATCTAAAATTTATTTTAGATAACAATTTCGAAATTCTCCTTTCTGTTTAACTTAAATTGTTAACCAAAAATATTAAATTATAATAAATAACATGATACAAAGAACTTCATTTGTCAAAAACATACATTTCTCTTGCTTTACGTATACGAAACTAATAAATAAGTAATATAAATAATAAAAAACATTAGATCATAAGGGCCACACTAGGTTTAAAGCATTTTTGTGATTGTTTATACCGTGAGATACGTGATGTATGTCATCATTGGATACATCATTTATAATGTTTCATTATTGTCTATATATATTATTGTTCTTTAAAATTCTAAAATATTAAGTAAAGAAAAGAAAAATTACATAATAAGTAATAATAAAAGAAGAATTGGAAAGAGAATAAAATGTGATGGATCTTATATATGTTTTCGTCTAGTTAAAAATAATATATGCAATATATATATATATATATATATATATATATATATATATA
>JAJONQ010085967.1:0-10760 GCA_036250385.1 Solanum microdontum
TGAAAGGAGGTTGTGGAGTGGGGGTAAGAAACATGTTTTAAATTTTATTTAAATTTTTTTTTTTTTATAAAAGTAGAAAGTAAAAAGATCTCAAAAAATAGATAGTTGGGGAAAATTGACTTGGGCCATTAGAATTCCTATCTTTTCTTCAAAAGAATTTACATTATAGATATTCATTATAATACAAATATGTTTATAACATTCCCTCTTGAATGTGTATTTGATAGATAATAAGGCTCGTTAAAACTTACTAGAAAAAGCTCTATAAAAAAAGATAACAATGAAGGAAAAAGAGTATACATATCTTATAATACGTATCTAGGCTTCCTCAAAAAGACCTTACAAGAAAAATTCAGTGGGATAAATCCTCGCAAGGGAAAAAAAGAGTACAATGTGTATTAACTCTCCCTAATGAGAATATCAATCCAAAGTCTTGAATCTTCGCATTCCGAGCTTGTCCACCATCTTTTTGAGAGTTGTAGTTGGTAGATACTTGGTGAATAAATCATCCACATTTTCACTCAAACGAATCTGTTACGCATTGATATCACCACTCTTTTGGAGTTCATATGTGTTGAAAAGGTTTGACGAATTGTACTTCATTCTATCTCTTTTTATGAAGCTTCCCTTTAGTTATTCTTTGCATGCTGCATTATCTTCATATGAAATTGTGGATAATTTGTTACATTCCAAACCATATTTTTCTCGAATGAGATGTATCATGAACCTCAACCACACACATTCTCGGCTTGCTTCATGAACAACTATTATCTCAACATGATTTGATGAAGTGGACACGGTAGACAACTTTATAGATCTCTAAGATATGACAGTACCCCCATACATGAACACATAACTTGTTTGAAATCGAACTTTGTGTGGATCACATAAATGTCCTGCATTAGCATAACCAACAAAAATGGGACTTGAATTGTTAGAATAAAATAAGCTCATATCGACTGTCTTTTTAGATATTGTAATATGTGTTTGATCCCATTCCAATGTCTCCTAATAGGAGCATAACTATACCTTGCTAACAAATTAACCAAAAAGGTCTATATCAGGCCTTGTAATGTTAGGAAGATACATTAGTGCACCAATTGCATTAAGATATGATACTTCATGACCTTCCTCTTTATTTTCTTGAGGTAGGAATGAATCCTTATTTGCATCAAGTGATAGAACAACCATCGAAGTACTTAATGGATGTGTTCTATCCATATAAAAAAATTCAACACTTTTTCTGTATACGCAAATTGATGAACAAAAATATCGTTTGTCAAATTCTCAATTTACAAATCAAAATATATTTTGTCCTTCCAAGATCTTTCATCTCAAATTCGTTCTTTAAATAATCAATTGTCTTTTAACTCTCTATTGGAGTTCCAATCAGATCTATGTCATCAATATAAACAACAAGCACAACAAACTCCGATGTTGTTTTCTTAATAAAAACACATGGACAAATTGAATTATTTATATAACCTTTCTTAGATAAATACACAGTAAGACGATTATACCACATGTGTCTAGATTGCTTCAAATCATACAATGATTTTTGCAATCTAGTTGAATATATTTTTTGAGACTTTCAACTATATGTTTTGAGCATCTTAATCCTTTAGAGGTTTTCATGTATATCTGATTATCAAGTTATCCATACTGTAACCACATCCATCAAATGGATTTCAAGTCTATCATGGACAATGAAACTAATGAGATAATGCATTAATGTTATTTCATCCATAATGGGTTAGTATGTTTCTTCTTAATAACACCGGACCTTTGTGAAAATTCTTGGCAACAAGGTGTGTCTTATACCTTTGTATTTCATTTTTTTCATTTTTTTTTGACAAGCGTCCCAATAGTATTTATCAACAGGATGAATAACATATTCGTGCCATTTACAAACTTGTTCATAATCATGTTTATTGATGAGATTATGGTATATTCACGATCACATGTAGAACATCGGAACCATTTCCGAGCAGTTCTTTAGGTACTCCAAGGTAAAAAAATTGTATGCTAAGCTCTCGAAGTGTGAGTTCTTATTACATTTTAGGGTTTTCTTAGGTCATATAGTATCAAATTCTAGTATACAAGATGACTAACAAAAGACTAAGGTCGTAAAGACTTGGCCTAGACCTACGACACCGATAGAAGTTCATAGTTTTTGGGGGTTAGAAGGGTATTACATGAGGTTCATAGAAAGATTCTCTTAACCTTTAGCACTATTGAATAAACTAACTCATAAAGCGACCAAGTTTCAGTGGACCGCAACTTGTGAATAGAGTTTTCAGGAGCCAAAAAATAGATTGACTTTTGCCTTAATTCTGACCTTTCAAAGGATCTAGAGGGCTATGTGGTGTATTGTGACGCTTCAATCATTGGGTTAGATTGTGATTTCATTCAACATGGTAAGGTAATTACTTATGCTTCTACACAACTACAAAATCACAAAAACAATTACCTGATCCATGATTTAAAGTTGGCTACAATTATTCACGCCTTGAATATTTGGACACACTACTTGTATGGACTGCATGTTGAAATCTATATAGATTATAAGAGCATCAAATATAGTTTCAAGACAAAAGAGTTGAATCTACTATAACACCAATGGCTCGAGTTGTTGAAAGATTATAATGTGGAAATCTTGTACCATCCGGGAAGGCAAATGTACTAGCTGATGCCCTCAGTCATAAGTAGATTCTTAGAATGTTTCATTGCCCCCTAAAGATAAAATGTTGATGTTAATACACCAATCCTTCGGACTCTATTTGGCATTTTCTCTTGTATTGGGAGATCGATAACCTAGGATCTAATACCAAGATGTCATGACCCAACTGACCAGTCCATGGGGCCACCTACTATAATACCTAGATTGGAGAACCCTTATCACCCAATTTAAAACAGGAAATAAAAAGTAAAATGAAATATGATATAGTACCTTAATAAAAGAAAAGAGTCAATCTCAACCTTAATTTTCAACATATTTTCTTTTAAAAATACACGAAAGCCCTCCCAAGGAACTAGTCTAAAACATGTACAAAAACTACTAAGAAAGTACATTTTATAAATGAAATAAGACACATCGCCCACCATAAGAAAAGAGAAGTAAAAAAATGTCAGAGATTATTATCATCATATCACCTATGAAACATTATTGAATCCCTATAACTAGACTATGCCAAGTGGCAGAGCAAAAGTAGTATCAGTACAAGCAACGCGTACTGGTAGACATCATCTGTTGACCCAAACCTACCATATAATATAAAGTTATCACAACCCAAGGTAGTCCCTAGGCGTAACATGGCGTATAAGACCCCGAGAGGCCCCATACAAGCCACTTAGCTTTCATCATACAAGAAATAGAATAAAGAGATTTAAAACATAGTTCAATATATCAAAGTTTTATAGAGCATAGCGAAAATCAAAACATCGCTCAAAGCCATCTAGTACATAAGAATGAATCTGGGTGAAGCTCGTACATCATGTTCCAAAACTGAAAGTAAGGAAAGAATGAAAACAATAAATATCCGGTCCTTGAAGCATGAGGACTCACCAAAGCTCAAAATATCCTTAAGGAACTCTCGCCATGAAACTGGGAACCCTGACTGTCGAACCCTACGTTTGGGAAAATGTAGGCAAGACTATGCGTTAGTACAAATTATGTACCAAGTATGATAGCCATGCATAAAACATTTGAAAACATACTTAAAAGAGATACTTTCATGAAATGCAATGATCAAGCTAAAACATGAGATAAAGAGTTAGAAAACATAAGTCATAAAACATGATCAATGCAAGTGAACATCCTCTTAAAGCATACGTTCGATACTTCTTGAAGTAACCTTAGTTCATCTTAACTTTCTTGTGGGAAGTATCCTTAACCGACATATAAGACCATGAGAGTTATTATCATGGAATTCAGTATCTCCCACACCGAAAATGGGTGTCCTACTTGCCAAGGTAAGGACCCTGAACTTCTAGCTTATATGGATCCACTAGCTAATGTCTATCTAGACAATCCTATGTTGGCACATAGTTTATGAGACACGGGTAATCACCACTTGTCCACTTGGTACTAAACTTTAAATTCCACGGAATAGTCCTTAATCATATTCATCTAGCTCTTGAAGGAACATGGGTAATCGCCTCTTCTTCTTATATCATGTGACATGGGTAATCACCTCTTTTCTTTCAATAGAGAGCATGAGTAATCACCTCTTGCCTCAACATTAGAATAGCTCCTTAACATTGGTTCATTTTATGTGAGAAAACCTTTCAACCCTAAGAACCCTTATTATGCAAGAAAAACCTTTCACATTCATGCATGAGGTAATTATGTGAGAAATCCTTTCATAACAATTAACAACTACAATCAACCTATATGCTTCACTCTCAAAGCAACTTTCATCAAATCTCATTATTCTCATACGAACATGCATAATTCCATAATACACCTTTCATAGTTCAAAACCCACTTTCAATCATCAATACCTAGAAAACATGGATTAAACATGAGTTCATGGGAATTTATCATTAAAATCATGTAATTATATCAATTCATGCTTCATAGATCATAAAACAATAAAATAAATCAATATTTAAAGGAACCCATGACATGGAAGAAAAACCCTAACTCAATTGGGGATTTCTAACTTTATAAATTGGAGAATTTGGGAACTCCATGGATGAAAACTATCATACCTCAATGACACTTTCTTAACTTCAATGGTGGAATTGGAGACTTAACTTGAAACCCTAGGTTGGACCCATCTTCTTCAAGCTTTTTAGAGAGAGAAATATTTGAGAGGAAGACTTGTTCTTCTTTTGTAAATTTGAGAGAATGATTTCAATTGAGAAATTTAGGGGTTTAAAACACTTATATATAGGTTTTGGTGAAGGGTAACACGACATAGTATTAGGCTAGAGTAATTAGGAAAAGACCTAAAAGCCCTAAAAAAATTTAACTGCCGGCACCAACGACAGCCAGACCGACAGTCTATTGGTCAAACCACGAACCATTCTATTAGGGCATCGTTTGGATCAGTGGATAGGTGTTGAGGCTTTGATTAATGAACCTCATCTACGGATCATAGGTCCAACAATGGTCCGTTTGTCATGCCCCGAGCCTACACCGAAGACGTTGCCAGCACTCCAGAACCATTACTGGCCCCAAAGCAAACCCTTGGCCTGACTTAACTCTTAGAGGAAGACTTACTCATAAATAAGATGAACTTAGAAGATAAATTTACTCAACTGCCTCAAAAGAGAAACTCAGAATGTTTTAGATATAACATTCAACTAGCCAAAGAGGAAACTCAAGCCTTAACATGAACAATTGAAAATGAAAAGATTTATTAACTATGTCTATCTATCTATGAAGCCTCTAATACTATGATGAATGTCATGAAAAGACCTCCGATCATCCTAACAACTGAAATAATTGACAACATAAGAAAAGGGATCCTCCGGAAGCAAGAAGGCTCACTGAACAACTCTGGAGCTCGACTAGATCAACGAAGCGCTAGATGTTGATCTTGGTCACTTGTATCTGTATCATAAAAGATGCAGGCCAAATGACGTCAGTACATGGAGTGTACGAGCATGTGAGGGGAAATCTAAACAAGACATAAGCTTGAACTAGGACTTAAAGAAATACTTACCTCATCTTAACTCAACTCAGTGTACTCAACTCATTTCAATATAAAACAATAGTAACGAATGCAGTATAAAGAAAAGCTTTTAAAATAGTAGATAACAACTTCATGTATTTAAAAATACCATGTAACTCATTTTATATGCAAGAATACAAATAACTCTGTGTATATAAGAATACAAAATATCTCTTTGGGAGTCTCTAACCAACAACCATCACTATGAGCTAAGTGATGATACAATGTCTAGCCCACGCTTCTAGAACTGTCCTATACTTTGTTGAGATATATAACCTACTACTAAGTGGATCCACTAGTCTATGCTAAAAAACATTAAGAAATCATCTAAAAAGTATGACCCTTTCTACCCATGTTGGCTACATGGTTTATGAGGACCTTGAGTTATCTGAACTCGTCCCCATATCGATGCTCAATACTAATCCCAAAATGTAACTAGCTCATATGTTTAAAAACAAAACTCTTTCTATGGTTTGAGATTATTACTCAAAAATCTATCTCTTAAAAGAGATAGTACTAAAAATGGCTCACGAAAACTCTTTTGGAAATCGATGTTTCCTCTCTACTTAAATGTAAAAACATTTAATCTTGGGAATACTTAGTTCCCATAAATCATTTTAAAGAAAATGAACTCAACTCTACTCTTTCTTTATCTCAAATGCTCAAGTTTAAAACGTTTGTAAAAGACTTATTAAGATTACTTTGATGAACTCTCAAGACTTGACTCTTAGCTCTACCTCGAATTTGAATTATGGATTCAAGGTTATGATTCATGTTATGAATGATTTCTAGATGTTTAGAAGTAGTTTAGAGTTGTTAGAATCGATAGGAAGTAAATGTGTAGTTTAAAAGGATTTAGACGGGCTAAACGACAGAAAAGGGGTGGGGGCAGGCAACCTTGGTGCACTGCTGGCGCGGGGCGCCAGCCCTTAAACTTCAAAGACCCATTTCTAGCGCACTGCTGGCGCATCTGTGGCGCGCCGCGCCACCATTCCCCCAGTCAATTCCGATAAATTTTTCTACTCGTTTTCTAACCTTAATTCGACTAGATTCGAATGATTTCTTCCCCAATCACTTAGAATCGAATCTCAATGTATGTACATGATAGTCTACTCGAAGCAACCCTCAAAGCACTAACACTTATCCCAACAACTCATCGAAATCCCAAAAATCAAGATTATGAAAGGTATTTCAAGAAAACTCAACAAGAACTCAAATCCTTCAACTTTAAGAGCGAATTTGCACTAAAATAACATGATTGGCGTGTGGCTGAATGAACCCAACACTATGAGAACTCACATACCTCTTAGGGATCAGACCCTTGGAGAAAATCCGCAAGAAAACCTCAAGAACTTGACGAACGCTTGAATTTTCTCCTCTTTCCTTCTTTTTTCTTTTTTTGAACTCTTTTCTAAAACCCTATGCGTATTTTGATTTGGGAAAACTGAACTAAATCTGTTTAGAACCCCTAATTATTTACTAAAATTACTTAAATCTGAGAGGTTAAGGAAAAGACCAAACTACCTCTCATATTTTTAAGTAACTTTCCTTAACTAGAAAGGTAGATTCAAACAGTCATATCTCCTTCATACGAGCTCAAAAATTAGAAAACTTGGTGGTGTTGGAAAGAGTATTCCAAGACCTTTCATTTGATATCTTATGGATCACCTAACTCATCATGTACTGATTGTTATGGTCGTTTGAAGTTAACCCGAAACTCATGCTTAGCATAGCTTGCTAAAATTCCAAATTTACTCTTTTCAAAAATAGTTCTTTCTAATTCTAGTTCATTCTAAGGCGGGATGTTACAATATCTCCCCCTTGGGTACATTTGTCCTCAAATGAGATTACTCTAAGTAGAACTAAGGGTGGTAACATCTAACACCCAGCTCAAACACCCAACAAGCAAAGCTAACACATTCAATATATCAATTAAAGAGTACTAGGAAGATAATTAGTACCTTGATATGAAATTTCTCCAGACTCAAAGAGCTGTGGGTATCTCTTCTTCATATCTTCCTCAGTCTCCCAAGTAGCTTCCTCAACAAGCTGATACCTCCATAGGACCTTGACTGACGTTACCTCCTTGGTTCTCAGCTTGCAAACCTGATGATCTAGAATCTGAATGAGAATCTCCTCATAGGATAGGTTGTCCTTAATACCAATATTTTCAGTTGGTATAATAAGTGAAGGATCTCCCATACACTTCTTCAACATTGAAATGTGAAATACCAGATAAACTGCTGCTAACTCTTGCGGTAGCTTCAACTCATAAGCTACATTGCCAATCCTCTTGGATTTCCTGTAAGGACCAATATATCGGGGACTAAGATTCCCCTTCTTACCGAATCTCATAACACCCTTCATGGGTGAAACCTTCAATTTTACCCAATCATCTACTTCAAACTCTAAGTCTCTTCCCCTAACATCAGTATAGGATTTCTGACGACTCTGCGCTGTTTTCAACCATTCTTGAAAAACCTTCACTTTTTCCATGGCTTGATGAACCAAGTCTGGTCCTATTAACTCAGCTTCACCAACTTCAAACCATCCAATAGGAGATCTGCATCATCTCCCATAAAGAGCATCATAAGGAGCCATCTAGATGCTAGAGTGATAACTATTGTTGTAAGCAAACTCAATGAGAGGTAAGTGATCATCCCAATTACCCTTGAAATCAATCACACAAGCCCTCAACATAGCCTCTAAAGTCTGAATTGTACGCTTTACTTGACCATCAGTCTGAGGATGTAAAATAGTACTCAAGTTCACCTTCGAACCCAAACCTTTCCGAAAAGACTTTAAGAATCGTGCTGTAAATTGTGCACCTCTATATGAAATAATGGACAGTGGAACTCCATGAAGTCTTACTATCTCTTGGATATACAATCTGGCATAATCTTCTGCCGAATGGGTAGACTTTACCGGTAAAAAGTGGACTCATTTTTTCATTCGATCTACAATCACCCAAATAGAGTCATGTTGCTTGCGAGACCGCGACAAACCAGTAATAAAATCCATATTGATCATCTCCCACTTCCATTCTAGAATATCTATATTATGAGACATACCATCGGGCCTTTGGTGCTTTACATTAACTTGTTGACAATTCGGGCATTTAGCAACGAACTCTGCAATACCCTTCTTCATGCTACTCCACCAATAGACTTCTCTCAAGTCATGAGCATCTTTATGGAAACTCGATGGATAAAATATCTGGAGCTATGAGCTTCCTCTATGATCCTCTCTTGGAGATCAATTGGGTACACACAATCTACCTTGATACCTCAATACATCATCTCCCCCTTGGTCAAAAGCCATCACTTTTTGCTTATGAATAGTTGCCTTCAATTCAAGCAAAGAGGATCTTGGTCTTGTTTCTCTTTCACTTCTGACACTAATGATGATTCAACCCCATTCATCACCACTACTCCACCTTCATTGGAATCCAATAAGCGAACTCCCAAACGTGAAAGTCTATGCACATCCTTGGCTAATTCTTTCTTTTCTTCCTCAACATGGGCGGTACTACCCATAGACAACCTGTTCAAAGCATCAACAACAACATTAGCCTTACCCGGGTGGTATAGAATACTCATGTCATAATTCTTGAGTAACTCTAAACACCTCCTATGTCTATAATTAAGCTCTTTCTGACTGCATACATACTGAAGACTGGTGTCGGTGAACACATCTACATGAACACCATAAAGATAGTGACGCCATATCTTCAAAGCGAACACTACATCAACTGTTTCTAGATTATGGGTTGGGTAATTCTTTTCATGAACCTTAAGTTGTCTGGAGGCATAAGCTATAACTTTACCATTCTGCGTCAATACATAAACCAGTCCAACTCTAGACACATCACAATACACAACAAAGCCTTGTGTACCTTCTACTAAGGTCAACACTGGGGTAATAGTCAACCTAGTTTTTAATTCCTGAAAGCTTTTCTCACAAGCTTCACACCATTGAAAATTTACTATTTTCTGAGTCAATTTAGTCAAAAGGGATGAAATAGATGAGAATCCCTCGACGAACCTTCTATAATATCCAGCCAAACCCAAGAAACTCCTAATATTAGGCGGAGATATGACTCTAGGACAATTCTGCACTGCATTTATTTTCTGAGTATGAACTCGAATTCTATCACCAGAAATAATGTTACCTAAGAATGCCACAGACTCAAACCAAAACTCACACTTAGAGAATTTAGCATACAATTCTCTTTTTCCTTGAGAGTTTGGAGAACTACTCTAAGATGACTAGCATGATCCTCCTCATTTCTCGAATAGATAAGAATGTCATCAATGAATACGATAACAAACATATCGAGATAAGGCTTAAACACTTTGTTCATAAGATCCATGAATGTTGCAGGAGCATTAGTCAAACCAAATGATATGACCAGAAACTCATAATGACTATAACGGGTCCTGAAAGTTGTCTTAGGAATATCACTTTCTCTTACTCTCAACTGATGATAGCCAGATCTGAGGTCTATCTTAGAAAAACAAGTGGCACCCTGAAGTTGATCAAAAAGATCATCAATTCTAGGAAGAGGATACGTATTCTTGATAGTAACCTTATTCAACTGACTGTAATCTATACACATTCTAAGAGAACCATTTTTCTTCCTCACAAATAAGACCGGAGCGCCCCAAGATGAGACACTTGGTCGAATAAATCCTTTCTCAAGAAGGTTTTTCAACTGCTCTTTTAACCCTTTCAACTCTGTTGAAGCCATTTTATACGGCAGAATAGAGATAGGATGAGTATTGGGAAGAATATCTTTTTAAAAGTATATTTCCCTCTCAAGAGGGACTCCGTAAAGATCATATGGAAACTCATTCACAAATGGAACTGACTGAATAGGTGGTGTCTCAACACTAGAGACATTAACTCGGACTAAGTGATAGGCACACCCATTGGAAACTAACTTTCTCGCATTTAGGTACAAAATAAAATGACCCTTAGGCACTACTGAACTACTCCTCCACTCTATAACTGGCTCATTAGGAAACTGGAACTTAACTACTCGAGTTTTACAATCAACTGAGGCATAACAGACATGAA
>JAJONQ010085968.1:0-11462 GCA_036250385.1 Solanum microdontum
AACCCAGCTCGCCAAACGGCCCAACGTGCCTATTTCCACCCTATCTTCTTGACTTCAACCGCAAAACCCCAATAAAAAAATTAAACTATGCTTTAGTACAATTAAGCTCTGTCCCATGACACTTAATCATGATAAACACCATGCACGCACAACCCCATAAAATTTAACTTATTTTTACGTGCAACAAAAAGGAAGTTCAAAAATCAAGGTAAAATGGGCAAGATTTACAAATCGAACTCGGCATTTCAACAATCTGAATCTATCAGAGTGGCCCAGCACACATCAATTCAATAAGCCCAATTGCATAATAGAACAAATTTCTTAAAGTAGCTTCGGGGTTCGGGAAAGCCAACCTTTTATGCTGATCGAAGTACTTTGAAATGCTAGGAGGTAATGTAATCCCAAGTTCGAACACTGATCAACGACTAAAATACCAGAAATGCAAAGATAATGAAAATTACTTAATTGGTGCATATTTGCGAAGTTGAAATCGAGTGGAAAATGAAAATTTGTCAAACTTTGAAACCATTGGCCTTTAAAACCGTCCAGTTATTGCCCATTCGGCGACATTAGTCACGACCACTGAACTACTCGGCATCACGCCGAGTAGTCACTTTCCTCGCCGAAATTTACATAACCCTTAGTTATTATGGGAGTTCAAACGATGGTCTTCGTCGGGATCGCAGACGTGGTCAACGATTCCCCAAGAATTTTCTGAGGTCACTGAGTTTTACAGACTCTAATGTAAATTGGTCTTGAGTCTAACATCGGTCTAGTTCGGGGTCACCGATCCCTTCGGCAATTTGCGGAATGGACCTTTAGATTGCCAATCTACACTTGTCGATCACTCTCCACATTTCAACCTGCAAAATCAATACACCATTATTTTTATAATAAAACAAAGAATTTAAGACCTTGGGTTGACTCCCAAGTAGCGCCTTAGTTAATGTCGTGGCACGACGTGAATCACCTCTTATATTTCAGTATTGGGGGTTGCCTCATTTTCATAAGGCCACCACTCTATTGGATCTGAGTTGGGTGAGGGCATCAATTGGTCCATTTGGGACCCCAACAATTGAATGAGCAAAGAATGAGAGGTAGTCATTTAATTTAGCATGATAACATTCTCTCTAATCTCTTCCAACACTCTGTCGTGCTTATCGACTTTATGTAGGATGAGCAAGAGGACCTCTTCAATTTTATCGCACTCTTTCTTCTTCGTCTTTCGACGCTCGTGAGGAGGAATGTACTTATCTTTTCCTTTGGATAGTACCTCCAAGTCATTGACCTTTTGGGCCAAGTTATCAAGCTGCTCCAACAAAGTGGCAATTCCTTGGTCTTTCTCCTTTTTCTTGATGGTCCTGGCCATGTGATCAAGGAGGTGGGCTGCTTTTGCATAGGGCAACTGGATGAGTCTGCATTCTTGAATGTCATGAGATGGGCACTGATGCACGAGAGCTTTGAATCGTTGCCACAACTCATGAATTGACTCCCCTTCCTCTCTACTGCAACTTAAGAAACCATCCCTGAGCATCAAATTTTTGTTTAGACGGAGGTAATCCATTAGATCACCAACTTCACTATTTACACTCATTTTCTTGTTTCCGTCACAAAACAAACAAACAAAAACAAAACAAAAAATAAAGTCAGTAACCTACGACTAGCAGAAGCAAAGTTCGACTTAATCAAAACATTTCACGTAACACCACTCCCCAGCAGCGGTGCCATTTTGATGTTTGTGTAATCAAGACACAACTTCCAATGCAAGTGTCTACGCTCGTACAATAGTAAAGTAACCCAACCAAGGGTTGTGGTAGAGTCCTAAGGGAGCGGTTACTGAAAATTAGTGGTTAAGCGCAAAAGTCCTAAAGCAAATCATAGCTAAAGACTTTATCAAATGAAGACATGACAAATTAAAGGGTTTGACACG
Organism: Solanum microdontum; assembly: GCA_036250385.1. Lineage (NCBI taxonomy): Eukaryota > Viridiplantae > Streptophyta > Magnoliopsida > Solanales > Solanaceae > Solanum > Solanum microdontum. The sequence goes on from JAJONQ010085968.1 coordinate 1,931, forward strand.
ACTGCCAATTATCAATGGTGGGTTTGTAAGCAAGTAAAGAACAAAATCAATAAAAATATAGAGAGATACGAATATGGAGACGAGATTCTTGGGATGTGATAGGAATACGGGCTGAACTAGACTATTGGGTACATGCTTTTGATAGTAAATTCATTGAGTATTTGTAACTAGGCTAGACTATTGTGGGGTAAATTCTCTCTCGAGCAACTTACCGCGAATCTATCCGGTTACTCTCGAACACCGAGTTGCCGCTTTAAGAAAAGCCTCTGCCTTAGCCCACTCACTCTCTTGAGCTGAGTGTGTCAGAGAAGGACTAGGGTTCACTCTCTCGAGTTGAACCTCATGTCGACCCAATCCCACCAACCATCAATTTAGAAGTCTTAGTTTTACGACCTCTCTCTCGAGCAAGCTGAAAACACAAAGGTGAAATCGTATTTGCAACTACAATTTCATTAAGTTGCACCACAACTACTAAACAAAATCACATTTACACAACAGATAAACCATCAACAAGCAAGACCCAACAGATAATCTAACCCATATTCACAAAATCACACCCCAAGAATTGGGGTTTTAGCTACACATATAAAAGCGATAAAAAGTTATACCAATATCAGTTTCCATCAATGGGTATGCAAGATTAAGTCTTAAAACAAGTTAAGAGTGAAGAATCCACAAGACCCAAGTCTAAAATCTTGGAGTTGAAACCCTTTGAATCTTCAAGTTTTTCAAAAACCCTCTCCAAACTTAGAGAGAGTATTGTCTTTCAAAATTGTATTCTAAACTTAATATAACTAGAACTGACTGCTCAGAATAAAAACTAAACTAGTATTTATAGTTTTCAGAAAATATGCTGCAAAGGAGCCATTCGGCGTAGTTAGTTAGGATCGCCGATACACTCGACGATCCGCCCTTCGGTCTGCTTCATCGCCTTTCAGCTCTTGTCTTCAACATCTTCGCGTCTTGGATCATTGAATGACATAGTACTGCTTCGCGAAACTGCTTGGAGAAAAGATGATAGCTCCTTTTCACTGCCGATTTGATCCTTTCTTTCGGGGCTCAACACATTGTAACAAAAGGCAAAGATAAGACCTATTGGCGACTCGCCGAATGGGTTCGGCGATTCTCAGATCTTCATTTCTTCATTCTTTCAGCTGCCTTTGTTCCTTTTTGCTAAGTAGTGTCCATGCTTTCCCTCAAACCCCAAATACCTGAAACTTAAGGGTTTTCATCTGATATTGAGACAAAATATGCATTTGAGGACACTAATTCTATCAAAACATAGACCTAAATGAGTCCAATTTGTGGACTCATCAATACCTTAACTAAATTTGAATATATATATATATATATATATATATAAATTAAGAGTTTAAACAACAACTGAAAGGTCAAATTCAAATTCTAAAGTTGTATCTAAGTATGTCTGAAAAAGCCACTAACTGACTAGAAGTGTTGGGACATGCCCCAACTAAATCTAGCAACAACTGAAATGAATGACTAAAAGCAAGGGAAACATGTCTGTCAATCATCCTCGAAGAATGAGGACTCACCACTGATGCTACTGAACTGAAGATCAGGAACCGATCTACGCGTGATCTCGAAGCTAAGGACCTGAACCTACATCACGAGAAGATGTAGTGCAGAGTATACGTCAGTACTTGAAAGGCACTGAGCATGCATGATAGAATAAAGCTGAACAATAATCATAACTGAACACACATATAATTGTACAATGATATGAGATAAGCATGATACTAACTGAGAATATTGAACATGAAATGACTAAATGCAATACCCAAGTTTATAACATGCTCAGACTGAATACTGAACTGACTGATAACATGATCAATGCAATAGAATCTGACCGTAAGGAAACTAATAATAACCAACATAAAACCACATGAGCTAAATGTGGAGTCCGATATATATGCCCCATCGAGAGGACCTAATATACCATGCCCGAGGTATAAAGGCATGACTGGAGTGATCACTAAAATGTAATGCCTACAGAGGGGACTTATAAACCCATGAGGGCACATAATTTTGGAATTATTCGGGTACGCTGAACCCTAGTCCACCTAGTATTAAGCTACTCCCAATTTATTATGTAATTAACAATTTAAGACTAAAAGGCTTATGTACTAGATAGCTTAATTACTGACATGCAAACTCTAAGAATGCAACAATTATGACTGATAATGTGACATTCATAAATTGAAGCATGTATATCTGAAATAACTGACCTAGCTTGTGTAATTCATGAACTAAAAGAATTACATAGCTAGGGTTCTGAAAATCATACAAGAAACTAAGCAACAATCTGGAAATCTGATTTAGATCATTCTAACAGCTAAAACCCAACAATTTCTAACATTGAAGAAACCCTAGGTCGAGATAATATTAAGGGAATCACGAATCTAACTGAATTCTAGGGACCTAATGAGTGAAAAGAACTCACTAGTGAAATCCCACATACTTGGTGACAAATTTCATGGATAAATCTTTCGATTTTGGGGATGGAACTGATGAAAACTCAATGCGTTCTTGAGCTAGGGCTTGGTCGACTTCCTCCTGTGTTTTGCTCTAGGTTTGATGATTTTTTGTTGAATGGCTAAAACTGACCAAACTACGTAGTTGAGGGGTTAAACGACGTAGTTGAGGGGTCCAACGCATAGGGTCAAGACCAAACAGCCCCTGACTTAAAATTTGCTGAAGCCATCAATGCGCCTAACCGACGGACCGTCGATCTAATGATGGCCCATCATGTTAATCAATTGATTGGCTTTAGAGACTTAAAATTTGAGGGTCTGACCTACGAACATGGACCATGAATCATGGTTTGACCTACTGTCCATAGGTCCTAGCGTGTGTCTACCCTTAGCTAATTTTTCTGGGTCTTTCTAGGGAGGGATGCAGTTGACAATCCACAGATCACAAGGATGGATCGTGGGTCACCCTACGGTCCGTGGGTGGCAATCGTGGGTTGCACCTACAAATTCTGGAAATCTGCTAATTAGTCTATTTTTGGATACGGGGTGATACACAGGTAAGGTACGAGTTCAAGGTTCTACCTTTGGCAAGTCGAACAACCTTGTTTGGTGTGGGAGACACCAGGGGATCATGTTATAGCTCACATGGTCTAAATGTCGGTTTAGGCTAATTCCCCACAAGTAAGAATTAACTAAGGTTTCTTCAAGATGTATCACATATGAATTCAAAGTTTTTAAAGAAGAAGTTAGCTTGCATTGTTGACCATGATTTATGACTTATGTTTTATAACTCTTTCATATTATGTTTTAGCTTGGTCAATAGCATGTCATGAAATGAAATGTCCCTTTTAGCATGTTTTAAATGTTTTATGCATGGCTATCATACTTGGTACATTGGTTTTTGTTGACGCATACTCTTGCCTTCATTTTCCCCAAATGTAGGGTCTGATATTCAGGGTGCTTAGTTTCATGGCTAGTTGGTTATTTGATTGTTTCCCAAGCTTTGGTGAGTCCTCATGCTTCGAGGATGGATTTCATTTTTTTACTTTCTTTCATGTATTTCTCTTTTGGACATGGCGTATGGGATAGGCCCAATTTCATTTATTGTATTAGATGGTTATAATGAGACAAGAGTTTATTTTTCCGCTTTTCATTTTATAAAATGTTTTGGACTTGGGCTATTTTTTACTCTTATTGTTTCATTTTATATGTTATGAGAGCTAAGTGGCTTGTATGGAGTCCTTCGGGGTTCTATTTACCATGTTACATCTACGAGGTACCCTTGGGTCGTTACAAACTTCGTATCAAAGTAGAAGGTTTAGAATGACCCTAGGATGTCTCATAAGCCACGTCTAGTAAAGTCTTGTTCATGAAAAGCGCGCCACATTTATAAATAAGAGGCTATAAGATGATTAGGAAACTCCACTTCTTTCATTACTCTAAGTCGTGGGATAGAGTTTGACTCTATAAGGTCTCTCTCCTAATCCTTATCCTATGTTCTTTAGGATATGGCGACCCAAAGAGCTTATACTAAAAGGAATGTGAGGGAAAATTCGGAACAACAAACTCCTCCCCAAGCTCCTCAGGTTTTGGTTGATCCTTTGGCTGAGCAAGTATCTAATGTGGGATTTAGGGCTGCTTTTCAAGTGTTTTCTCTAGCTGTGACGGCCAAGCCAATAGGGATGTTGTGGTTCCCTCAAGCTAAAATGTGAATTTGGCGGCTTCAAGATTGAGGGACTTCACAAGTATGAATCCTATAGAGTTTCATGGTTCCAAAGTTGAGCAAGATCCTCAAGAGCTTATCGATGATGTCTATAAGATGTCGATGATCATGTGAGATACGCCTGTGGAAAAGGCGGAGTGGGCTGCTTATCAATTGAAAGGCATGGTTCAAGTATAGTATAATCAATGTAAAGAAGAGAGACCAGAATATGTGGGTCCTATTAATTGGGAGAAGTTTAAGGCCGCGTTTATTGATAGGTTCTTCCCGTTGAGATTAGGAATGTTAAGGTGCTTGAGTTCATTAACCTCCGACAAGGGATTATGAGTGTGAGAGAATATGTTCTAAAGTTCACCCAATTGTCTAAGTATGCTCCAACAATGGTTTCAGATTCAAGGGCTAAGAGGAGTAAGTTTATTTTGGGTGTGTCCAAATTGGTGGTTAAAGAGTGCCGAACTGCAATGCTTATTCATGATATGGACATCTCTCTTCTTATTGTGAATGCACAACAAATCGAGGAGGAGAAACTCAAGGTCCAATGGACAAGGTCCTGCTAGATTATAACAAAGGTTTTCCGGTCAAGGTTCCTCCAATACTCCTCCTAAGTTCAAGAAAGATAGGGTGTGTAACCCTAAGCCTCAAGGAGGTAATGGTAGTGGATTTTCATTGCCTAGGTTTAATTGTACTAAGTGTGGAAGGAAGCATGATGGTAGGTGTCTTGCCGGCACAGATGGTTGTTATGGTTGTGGTAAAAGTGGTCACAAAATGAGGGATTGCACAATGCTTTTGACTAAGGGAAGAGAGGGAAAACAAGCTACTCTTAGTGGCTTGGGTTCCAATGCTACTAAGCAAAACCACTTCTGTGCATTTCAGACCCGAGGTGAACAAGATAGTTCTCCGGATGTGGTTACCGCCAGGTTGAATGTTTTCCAACTTGATGTTTATGCTTTACTTGATCCCACTGCTACCTTGTCTTTTGTGACGCCATATGTGGCTATGAGGTTTGAAGTTCTCTTGGATGTGTTGTTAGAACCTTTTGTTGTTTGTACGCCTGTTAGTGATTCTGTGGTGGCTAAGAGGGTCATTCAAAAGTGTCCCATTTCCTAGTCCCATAGAGTTACTCTTGTTGACTTGGTAGAGCTTGATATGTAAAATTTCGATGTTTTCTTGGGTATGGATTGGTTGCACTTGTTTTATGCTTCAATTGATTATAGAACTCGTGTAGTCAAGTTTAGTTCCCGAATGAGCCTATCCTAGAGTGGAAGGGGAAAATTTTTATGCCTAAGGGTCAGTTTGCCTCTTATCTTAAATCTAGAAACATGATTTCTAAGGGTTTCTTTTATCATCTAGTAAGGGTGAGGATGTAGATTCTAAAACCCCTTCTCTCGAATCGGTCCCCATTGTTAAAGAGTTTTCGAGAGTGTTTCAAGATGATGTACCTGCTATTACTTTCGAGTGGTAAATAGACGTCGGTATTGACTTTCTCCCAGATAGGCAACCTTTCTATACTCCTCCTTACCCTATGGCTCTGGCAGAAATTTTAGAGTTGAAAGAACAGTAGACGGATTTGTTGGATAAGGGTTTCATCCGTTGGGTGCTCCAGTTTTTTTTGTTTGAAAGAAAGATGGGTCTTTTCGTGTATGTATTGACTATCGTTAGTTGAACAAGGTGACCATCAAGAATATGTATGCTCTCCCAAGGATAGATGATTTATTTGACTGACTTCAAGGGGAAAATTATTTCTCTAAGATTGATCTCTGATCGAGTTATCACCAATTGAGGGTTAAAGATGATGACATATCAAGGACGACTTTTCAAACTCAGTATTGTCATTTAGAGTTTCTAGTAATGTCATTTGGATTGAATAAATCTCCGGCGGTGTTTATAGAAGTGATAAATAGGGTGTTTAGACAATATCTTACCATGTTTGTGATTGTGTTCATCAATGATATTTTTTTCTACTCAAGGAGTGAGAATGAGCATATTGATCATTTAGGGACCGTGTTGCAAATTTTTAAGGACCAACGAAATTTTGCAAAGCTTAGTAAATGCGAATTTTTGTTAAGGTCCGTACATTTTCTTGGTCATATTTTTTCGTGTAAGGGTATTGAGAAAGATCCTAAGAAGTTTCTTGGGTTTAGCTGTTATTAGAGAAGATTTGTTTAGGGATTTTCTTCAATTGCCTCTCCTTTGACGGTTTTGACTCAAAATAAAGCTAAGTTCATATGGCCCGATGCGTGCACAAAGAGTTTCCAAGAGTTGAAAGATAGACTTACTTCCGCTCTGGTGTTGACCTTACTTAAAGGGACGGATGGTTTTTTAGTATATTGTGATGCCTCAAAAATTGGGCTAGGATGTGTGCTAATGAAAAATTGAAAAGTTATTACCTATGCCTCAAGGAAACTTAAAATCCGTGAGAAGAATTATCAGAAACACGACCTTGAGCTGGCGGAAATTGTTCTTTCCTTAAAGATCTGGACACACTATTTGTATGGAGTTCATGTAGATGTGTTTATCAACCAAAAGAGTTTGCAATATGTGTTTAATCAAAAGAATTTGAATCTTCACCAAAGAAGGTGGCTTGAAATATTGAAAGATTATTACATGAGTGTTCTTTATCACACCGGTAAAGCTAATGTGGTAGCAGATGCTCTTAGTCGGTTGTGTAGGGGTAGTGTTTCTCATATTGAAGAAGAAAAGAAAGTGTTGGTTTGGGATGTTCATAGATTAGCTCGGCTAGGTTTTCAACTAGTGGACTCCACCAAATGTGGTGTTATGGTTCACAATGGTTATGAATCATCTTTTATTGCGGATGTGAAAGCCAAGGAAGGTTTTGATCCAATTTTGGTACAATTGAAAGAGGTGGTGCTTATGGAATTCATTGAGGTTTTCTCCCGAGTGGAGATGACGTACTTAGATACCAAGGTCGTTTATGTATTAAAAATATGGATGACTTGAGGGAACAGATTTTGACAGAAGCTCATAGTTCACAATATTCCATTAACTCGGGAAGCCATAAAGATGTACCGTGATTTACGGGATGTCAACTGGTGGAATGTGATGTAGAAAGATATTGTGGGATTTGTGGCTAAGTGTCAAAATTGCCTACAAGTAATGGTTGAGCATCAGAAACCAAGAGGTTTGCCCCAAGATATTAGCATTCCTACTTGAAAGTGGGAAGACTTGAATATGGACTTTATTACTGGTTTACATCGCACCCGGGGACAACATGACTCTATTGTGTTATAGTAGATCGTATGACAAAATTGGCTCATTTCCTTCTTGTCAAGGTTTCCTATTTGGCGGAGGACTATGTCATGATGTACTTGGGAGAAATGGTAAGGTTGCATGGAGTGCCTTTGTCCATTTATTCCGATCATGGTACCCAATCCACTTCTCAGTTTTGTAAGTCATAAAAAGGGTCTTGGCATTAAGGTTCAACGTAGCACAACTTTTCATCCCCAGAATGATGGACAAGCGGAGTGTACTATAGAATCTTCGGAAGATATGTTAAGGGCTTGTGTGATTGATTTGAAGGGAAATTGGGATGACCATTCTCCATTGATAGAGTATGCCTATAAAAATAGCTATCACTCGAGTATAAATATGGCTCCATTTGAGGGTTGTATGGTAGGAGGTTTATATCTCCTAAAGGTTGGTTTGAGGTGGGTGAAGTTGCCCTAATAGGTTCCGAATTGGTACAAGAGGCTATAGAGAAAGTTTGTCTTATATGGGAAAAGTTGAAAACGACTCAAAGTCGGCAAAAGTCTTATGCAGTTGTGAGAAGAAGGGATCTAGAGTTTGATGTTAACAATTGGGTTTACTTTAAAAACTCACCCATGAAGGGTGTAATGAGGCTTGGTAAGGAGGAGAAGCTTAGTCCCCGATATGTAGGCCCATATCAGATTTTGAGGCGTGTTGGCTAGGTTTCCGATGAGTTAGAGTTGCCAAATGAGTTGGAATCAGTGCATCTAGTTTTCCATGTCACAATGTTAAAGAAATGTGTTGGTGATTCGACATCCATAGTTTCATTAGAAGGGTTGGGAGTTAAAGATAATATCTCATATGAGGAAGTTCCGGTCGAGATTTTAAACCGACAAGTCAAGAAGTTGAGAAATAAGGAAAGAGCTTCCGTAAAAGTTTTTTTGAAGGAATCAATTAGTTGAGGTAATGAGTTCCTCTAGGGAGGCCGAGGCCGATATGAAGTGCTGATATCCTCATTTTTTTCCTTTTACTCCTACTTTATCTTGAGGTTATGAGTTCCTCTTGGTTGGTCCTTTGTTTTAGGAGTCATGTGTTTTATGAGTTTCCATGATTTCCTTGTGATTATGCAAGTTCATGAAAAAACATCTGTTTCTAAAAAAAGGGTTTATATGATTGATTTCTCTCATGTTGTCGTGCATTGAGTATGAGTTGTCTATAGACTTCATGAGATGAATTGATGAACAAGCTTTAACTATGATTTTTGAGAGTGAATTGCATAAAGGCTCCGTGAGATTATGTTGAGCATGCTTTTAGCTTGGAGAAGGTAGTTCCTCCATGAACATGAGAAATTTTGAGAATTCATGCATATTGGGTTGATAGATGTAGTTCCTACTTCCTTAAGATGCATTGAGTGTGTTTAGTTGGAGTTGATGATTCCTCCTTAATTTGTGCACTGCATGCATGATGGGCGGATATAGTTAGTTCACCCCTCTTATGATTTTTTAAGAACGTCATAGCTTGTAGTCGACAATTCCTCCTTGGTTGCATGCATTGCATCACAAGTTGGATTGTTATTTCCTCTCCTACTCTTTTAGAACCAATTTAAATCTCATTCATGGACGAATGATCCCAAGGGGAAGATATTGTAACACCCCATATCCAAAAAAGAGAAATGAACCAGGTTTTTGGGAAGTTGCAGGTGCCAGCCACAGAGGCCAACCACGGCCCGTGGGTTGAACCACAAACCGTAAGTGGGTCCGTGTGTTGGTCACCCTACCAAGTTAATTGAGGCCAGGACTTAAAGCCAGACCTACAGATAGTAGGTCAGACTGTCACGACCCAAACCTAGGGCCTAGACGTGACATGACGAATATGGAACCCGAAGGAACCCCAAACAAGCCTCTCAAACTTGTCATCACACTTCATCGGTCGCGAAAGTACATTCAACATTAAATAACGGGAAATAGGGACTAAGGGCAAACCATTTCAAAATGACATCATAGAACAAGAGTCAAGCTCATTTACAAAATACTTGTCCAACGCACACCTCTACATACATAGATAGGACGGGGGCCATGACATACTACCGGCTCCCCTCATAGTCAAAATACAATTG
>JAJONQ010085969.1:0-15307 GCA_036250385.1 Solanum microdontum
ACACTCCTTTTTCAGTAGCTTACACAATGGGTGTGCAATTTTCGAGAAATCTTTTATGAACCTCCGGTAGAAACCTACATGTCCAAGAAAACTCCGAACACTTTTGACAGAGATGGGTGGTGGAATCTATTCTATTACTTCAACTTTGGCTCTATCAACCTCAATACCCTTGTGCGAAATCCGATTACCTAGAACTATACCCTCTTTCACCATGAAGTGACACTTTTCCCAATTTAGCACAAGATTGCAATCTTCACATCGTTTTAGTACCTCAGCCAGATGCATCAAACAACCATCAAACAAGTAACTTACCACAAAGAAATAATCCATAAATACCTCAATAGTGTCCTCCACCATATCTGAAAATATCGACATCATACACCTCTGGAAAGTCGCTGGAGCATTACACAACTCAAATGACATCCTTTTGAAGGCAAAAGTCCCACATGGACAAGTGAAGGTGGTCTTATCTTGATCTTCCGGAGCTATGTACATTTGATTGTAGCCCAAATACCCATATAGAAAACAATACCAAACCTTACCAGCAAGACAATCCAGCATCTGGTCCATGAACGGTATCCAAAAATGATCTTTTTCTGTCCAGGCATTTAGCTTGCAGTAGTCTATCCATACTCTCCATCCAGTCACTGGCCTTATTGGATCCAACTCTTCGCATTAGGAACAACAGTAATCCAACCTTTGTTAGGTACACAATGAATAGGACAGACCTGACTAATATTTGCAATGGGGTATATGGCTCCATCATCCAACCATTTAATAATTTTCTTTTTCACTACCTCTTGCATATGTGGATTAAGTCTCATTTAGTGCTTAATACTTGGCTTGCTATTCATTATGAGTTGAATTTTATGAGAACAAATGCCAAAAGGAATCCCAATTATATCCACAATTGTCCATCCAATAGACGTCTTGAACCTCTTCAACACAGAAATCAATGCCTCTACTTGTTCCTCACTCAAATCAGCAGCAATGATTACCGGTAATGTGCTATCTTTCCCAAGAATACATACCTCAAGTGGGATGGTAGAGCCTTGAGTTCTAGTTTTGGAGGCTCTTCTACAAATGGTTTAGCAGGTGGAGAGTCGTGATTCTTCATATCTAACTCCAATTTTTTTGGTTTGGAATGGAATTCGAATCTATCAAGTACGCCAACTAATTCATTATAGTCTTCAATACCATTACCGTCAAAATTCATCATTACCGCTGCCAGTACATCAACACCCAACCTCTCTTCAATAAACACTTTAGAACCTCGCTCCGCAATATGATTCACCACTGATATCGACTTAAGATCACTTTCCTGCTTCATAGACCTACAAATATTAAAAGTTACCTCCTCATTATTCAGTCAGAACTTCAGCTTCCTTCTCTCCATATCAACTAAGGCATGCCTAGTAGTAAGGAATGGTCTCCCTAAGATGATGTGAACCTCAAAGTCAACCTCACAATAAAGTATCACAAAAATCGTTGGAAAAATGAACGACTCCACTTTCACAAGGAAATCTTGGAGAACACCAATGGGCTTCTTCACAGTTCTATCAGCTATGAGTAGACGCATCGCAATCGGTTTTGGAGCCCCTAATCCCAACTTCTTTTAAATCGACAATGGCATCAGATTAATACTGGCACCCAAATCACACAAAGCTTTCGCAAAGTGCAACATCCCAATGGTACAAGGGATAGTGACCTCCACGATCCTCTTTCTTCTGCACAAGTGACCTAGTAGCAATAGCATTGCAATGTTGTAACCTTTCTTCATCCTTAAAATTGATAGCCCTTGTTGGTCACTAAGTCCTTCATGAATTTTGCATACCCAGGCATTTGCTCCAAAGCTTCTATCAATAGAACATTAATGGAAAGCTGTTTCAACATAGTTATGAATCTGTGGCATTTTCCTTCTTCGGTCTTTTTCACCAATCTCTGTAGGAATGGAGGTGGATGTCTAGGAATGGGAACAACTTTTTGGTTCACCTCCGCTTCCTTCTCTGTAGCATTTTTTGACTCTCCAGTAACCTCAATCTCATTCGTATCTTTTTCTACCACACTTTCACCTCAGACGGCATAGGGGGATCAATGGTCTGTTTACCTTCGCGAGTAGTGACTGCCATACAATGCCCATCATTCTGGATGGTGTTGCTAGGGAGTGTGCAGGTTGACGTGGGTTCAGAGTATTGGACAACTGACTAAACTGCTACTCAAGTTGCATGATTGACACTACATGGGCATCAACTTTTTTGACTGATTCCAGACAAGTTATTTTGCATCTCTTTCACATTCTCACCAATTGCATCAAACCTCTTCATCATCTTTTGCATCATATCCTCAATGTGTGACATACTACTACCAGCCTCTCTATTACCAGATTCTCTTTTACCACGTGGAACTGAGGGCCCAACTCTCTCATTCTTATTGTCATAGTTGTTTCGGTGTAGTTGTTATCACAATTGTAGTTCTCCTCCCAGACATCGTTTCTCTCTCGATTGTAGTTTCCATATTTCCGACCTTGGTTTCCTTAACCTTGGCGCCAATTATCCGAGTTGGAACTTGGGCGTTGGCCCCTATCTAATCATTAACCAAATACACATCCTCCTCATAGTAATATTCCTGGTGGTGGTGGGGTTCTAGTTAAGTAGTTCACCGCATTCACCTTTTCTGTTTTTCCACTCTCATGTTTCAATAGCAAGCCCAGTTTTGTCCTCATCTGAGCCATCTCTTCATGAATGTCATCATTGGGTTGACTTGGTGCAATTTGAACATCGAACGTGCTTCTTCCAGTATTAGCCTTTCTAGTGCTCCATGCCTTATTATTCATCGAAATCTTCTCTAGTTTTTCAACGATCTCCTCAAAAGTGCACTCACCATATGATCCTCCAACAATAGTATCTAGCACAACCTTTCCATTGTCATCCTTTCCTCTGTAGAAGTATTTTTTAGTGACTCATCATCTATGCAGTGATTCGGAACACTTCTTATGAATGCAGTGAACCTATCCCATGAACTGCGTATAGACTCTCCAGGTAGTGCTACAAAATTGTTCAGTTTATCCTTGCGATTTAACTTCTTAGACACCAAAAAGTAGTTCTCCATGAACACCTTTTGCAATTGGTCCCATGTATGAATCGAATTATATGGAAGCTCAGAAAACCACACTGTAGCATCACCAGTCAATGACATAGGGAAGACTCTCCAACCTATGACATTCATATGCAATTCTGGTCGTCCCACAAAACTTTTAGAGACACTTCTCAATTTAGCCATGTGACCATCTGGATCCTCCAAAGCTAGACCAAAACACAACCCTCTTGTTGTAAGCATTTGCATAAGACTTTTGGTCACCACAAATGTACGCCCTGGAGGTAAGGGAGGAAGAACAATAGGCCTTTCTGATTCAACTGTATTGTAGTCAACCCTATAGTTATCACGCAACCTGGGTGCTGGTGGATTCTGCACCCTCTCTGCATCTCCGATTAGATTACCACCATGAACCTAATCGGGAACATTAACAACTCCAGGAGGCTGCAATTCATCTCCATCCGCATGTTCCTCTCTGATTGAATTATTATGTATCCCTAGATTTTCCATTTTTCTCAGAGTCTTTCTTAGTTCAGGATCGTAGGGGTTCAAAGGTTCGTGTTGACTCTGTGTACTTGACATACACTAGAGTTGGAACCTGTAGAAAACAAAAACAAAACAAAACATAAAATTTAGAAATACTTGACTAAAGTTCAATAATGTAGTTAAACTTAATCTAAAAGCCGTATTTCCCAGCAGCGGCGCCAAAATTTTATACGCTCCAATTACACCTCCCTAAAGAAGTATAAGCGATAAACTTAAGGTTTAGAGATAACATTTCATTAGTCATTTATGAAAGGAATGCCATTGGCCTATCAATTCATATTCATTAAGTTAAGGCACATTCATTACACAAGAAGAGGATGACTAAGCCTACCAATTCAAGATATAACAATCAACATTACTTTCATTTACACAAGAAGAGGATGCCTAAACCTACCAATTCAAGATACATCAATCAACGTTACTTTCATTTACACAAGAAGAGGATGCGACGGGTTACAAGCTTGGTTCTAACTCAAGAAAATAGAAAGTTCTATTATACACAAATTTCACAAAGTTGTGAATCCAAATGATTAGAGATTTATTTTTCTCGCTTTTTGGCTATTTATATTTTTCCCAAAACTTAGCCAAAATTTCACTAATGACCCAGTTAGCAATGTTAGTTGGGCTCGCCGAGTCATTCGGTGAGTCGCCGACTTGGTATTCTTCTAGCCTCTTGATAGTTCTTTTTAAATCATAGTTGGTGAGCACGATGGATCATGTTATTCACATGCGGTGAGTCATCGATCATCATCCAAGATCGCCTTTTTAGCCTTCAATTTAACCACAATGTTCTGTCATTTTTTCATGAGCAACTATCATCTCGTAGATAGAATTTGGAGCCTTGCCATTTAGCCTATCTTTTCACCGACATGCCTTGAGCATTTTAGTCGATAACTCTGTCATTTTCGGTGAAGTCCGACACACTCGACGAGTCACGAAGTTCCTTTTGGCGGGCATCAACTTCACATTATTATTCTTTTACATGTTTTTAGCCTGTTTTTGTGTGATTTCATCCTTGTCTTATCCTTGATCCTTCATGGATACAGAACAACTATAAATCATCAGATATGGACATAAAATACATTCAGAACGCTATTTATTAAACTAAAAAAGCCTCAAATGAGTTCAAATTGAACACTCATCCACCCCTCCCCCTCCCCCCAACTTAACCTTGTCACGACCCAGGGGTACCCCATAGATGTAACATGGCGTATAGAACCCCGAAGGACTACATGCAAGCCACTTAGCTCTCATAACATAAGAATTAGAACAATAGAATAAAACTATAGTCCAAGTACAAAACATTTTATAAAATCAAAGCGGAAGTCTAATACACTTGTCTCATCATAGCCATCTAATACAATCAAATGAAATTTGGCCTAGCACATACATCATGTCCAAAAGAGAAATACAAGAAAGAAATTATAACAATGAAAGTCCAACCTCAAAGCATGAGGAGTCACCAAAGCTCGGAATACCTCAAGTCAACCTCTAGCCACGAAACTGATGACCTTGAATGTCGGACCGTGGAAAATGTAGGCAAGAATATGTGTTAGTAAAAAATAATGCACCAAATATGATAGCTATGCATAAAACATTTAAATCATGCTAAAAGGGACATTTCATTTCATGACATGCAATTGACCGAGCTAAAACATGATATAGAACAGTCAGAAAACATAAGTAATAAATCATAGTCAATGCAAGGTAACTTCATCTTTAAAACCTCTAAACTCATATGCGATACTTCTTGAAGTAACCTTAGTTCATTATTACTTGTGGGGAATTAGCCTTAACCAATATAGAGACCATGTGAGCTATAACATGATCCCCCGGTGTCTCCCACACCGAAAAGGGTTGTCCTACTTGCCAAGGTAGAACCATGAACTTCTAGCTTAAGTGGATCCACTAGCGAATCAACCTATGGGGGCACATAGTTAAGGGATTAGGAGATTTCTACTAGAAACCCGACCTCTACTAGCGGGGGAGCTTCCATATCAAGAGATTGTTTCTAAAAACTCGGTCTCTACTACGGGAGAGATTCCACCCTATTATTAATATCCTCTCAGTGCTAATCATTAATCCCATGGAAGAGTCATTTCTTACTTGACTTCATTAATCATGGAAAGGTGCCCTTGGACAACCACTCCAAGGTAGTTCATTAGGATAGCTCTTACTCTTTGATTCACTTAGGTGAGACAACCTTTCAACCTAAGAATCCTTTCTATGTGACAAAACCCTTCACATCATGCTATTATGTGTTTATGAGAATATTCTTTCACAACACAACATCATCATTCGTACTTTACTCTCAAAGAGCCCTTAAAACATTTGCATAGATTTCATAAGAAAGTCCATAATTTACCTGTTGAGGTTCAAAACCCACTTTCAATCATCAATTTTTAGAAAATATGGGTTAGATATGGATTTCATCATAAATACATGTAAAGCTTGCAATACATGCTTTATTTCATAAAACTCTTCCTTGGAGATAAAAATTCCACATCATATGATTCATATCTTGAAAATAACATGGGGATTACATGGGTTTATGGAAAAATCACCATAATATCATAGTATTTCATCAATTCATGCATAAGAGATCATAATTCAAATATTTAAATCAATAATGCAAAGAACCCATGATAATTGAAGAAAACTCTAAATTAATTGGGGAATCTACCATTAGAAATAGAGGAATTTCAGAACTCCATGAATGAAAGGAATCCATGGATAAAAAATATAATACCTTAAATCCAAAAGCTAGCCTTCAATGGTAGAATTGACACCTTCACTTGAAACCCTAGGTTGAATCTTCTTCTTCCTCAAATTTCTAGAGAGAAATATATTTATAGAGGAGATTTGGTTTTCTTTTGTGAATTCGGAAGAATGAAGTAAATGGGCTAATTTGGGTGTTGAAAATACTTATATAGAGGTCTTAGTAAAGGGTAAAATGACGTAGTATAGGAACTACTTAATTAGGAAAAGGCCCAACTGCCCCTGAAAAAAACTGTCAGTCGTCACTGACCTTCCACCTACGACCCCAGTTGACAGAAGGTGGTCGGATCCATGGCCCAACCTGGTGGACCATCGATGCTGGTAATAGAGTTTTGGTCAACCTATGGTTCCATTAATCACGAGTCATGGACCCATTGACGATTCGTCGGTCATTGGCATGGTTCCTGCCCGGGAACTATTTTTTGGTAGCCTATCAATAGACCCACATAGTGTTTGTGGTTCACCCCACGGAACTTGGTTGGCCATCAAGGATGCCACCTGGAAAAGTTGAAATCCGCTATGGTGCCCTCTTTCGGTTTTGGGGTGTTATAATATCTCCCCTTGGGATTATTCATCCTCGAATGAGATTTAAAGTGGTTTTAAAAGATTAGGAGAGGAATTAAAAACCCAACCTAACAATGCAAAGCATGTAACCAAGGAGGAACTATCGAATACAATCTAGGACATTCTCAAAACATCATAAGAGGGGTGAGACTAACTCTATCAGCCCATCATGCATGCAATGCACATATACAAGGAGGAAACATCATTTCCAAGCTAATCATACTCAATGCATCATAAGGAAGTAGGAACTACATCTATCAACCCAATATGCATGAATTTTCAAAATTACTCATTTCCAAGGGGGAACTACCTTCTCCAAGCTAAAAAACATGCTCAACACAATCTCATGGAGGTCATATGCAATTTGTTGTCAAAAAGCATTGCTAAAGCATGTTCATCAATTCATCTCATGAAGTCTATAGGAAACTCATACTCAATTCACAACAACATGAGGAATAACAATCATATAAACTTTATTTTTTTAAAACACAAGTTTTTCATGAACATGCATAACTACCAAAACAAGGACAAACCAAGAGGAACTCATTACCTCAAGCTAGAATAGGAGTAGAAGGAAAAAGATGAGGATATCGGGACATCATATCGGCCTCGGCCTCCTAACACTTTCATTGAAGCTATTTCTTTATTTAGAAACTTCTTGACATGCCGATCTAGAGCCTCTACCGAAACTTCCTCATAAGAAACACTTTCATCAACTCCCAACCCTTCTAGGGGAACTATGAATGTCGGATCCCCAACACACTTCTTAAGCATAGAGACATGGAAAATGGGATGAACTGACACCAACTCATTCGACAAGTCTAACTCATAAGAAACCTTTATAACACGTTTCAAAACTTAATATGGGCCTACATACCGGGGACTAAGCTTCCACTTATTATCAAACCTCATTACACCCTTCATGGGTGAGATTTTCAAATAAACCCAGTTGTTAACATCACACTTAGGATACCTTCTTCTTACATCGGCATATAACTTTTACCGAATTTGAGCCATTTTCAACCTTTCCCTTATACGTCAAACATTCTCTATGGCTTTATGTACCAATTCTGGACATATTAGGGAAACTTCACCCATCTCAAACCATCCTATGTGAGATCTACAACTCCTACCGTATAAGGCCTCAAATGGAGTCATATCGATACTTGAGTAATAACTGTTATTGTAAGAAAACTCAATCAATGGAAAATGGTCATCCCAATTACCCTAAAAATCATTCACACAAGCCATTAACATGTCTTCCATAGTTTGGATAGTACGCTCCGCTTGCCCATCGGGTTGGGGATGAAAGACCGTGCAAAGCTTAACTTTTGTGCCAACATCTCTTTGGACATATTTCCAAAACTGTGAAGTGAATTCGGTACCACGATTGGAAATAATGGACAAAGGTACTCCATGCAACCTTACATTTTCTCTCAAGTATAACTTGCCTACATTTTCTCTCAAGTATAACTTGCCATAGTCCTCCGCTGAGTAGGAGACATTAACAGGAAGGAAATGAGCTGATTTCATCGTCCGATCTACTATCACCCAAATCGAATCATGTTGTCACCAGGTGAGAGGCAAACAAACAATAAAGTCCATATTCAAGTCTTCCCATTTCCAAGTAGGAATGCTAATAAGTTGGGACAAACCTATTGTTTCTGATGCTCAACTTTCACTTGTTGGAAATTTGGACACTTAGCCACAAATCTCGCAATATCCTTCTTCATCCCATTCCACCAATAGACCTCCCGTAAATCACGGTACATCTTGGTGGCTCACGGGTGTATGGAATACCGCAAACTAACAAAGAGAATCCTCCAACAAACCTTCTATAGTAACCGGATAAACCCAAGAAACTTCTGATATTTGAAGGAGTTAGAGGTCTAGGCCAACTCTTGACCATATCCATCTTCCATGGATCTACCTCAATACCTTTACTTGAAACAATATGACCAACGAAAGCTACGGACCTTAACCAAAATTCATATTTGCTAAACATTGCAAAAAGTTCTTGGTCCTTAAGAATTCGCAACACGGTTCTCAAATGATCAACATGCTCATTCTCAGTCCTTGAATATATCAAAATATCAGCAATGAACGCAATCACAAACATGTCTAGGTATTGTCTAAACACCCTATTCATCAAATCCATAAATGTTGCCGAAGCATTAGTCAACCCAAACGACATTACCAAAAACTCATAATGACCATACCAATTTCAAAAAGCCATATTTGGAATGTCGTCTTCCTTCACCCTTAATTGATGATAACCCGATCGGAGATCAATCTTAAAGAAATAACTTGCTCCTTGAAGTTAGTCAAATAAATCATCTATCCTTGGAAGAGGATACTTATTCTTCATGGTCACCGTGTTCAACTGACGTTAGTCGATACACATCCGAAAAGAACCATTTTTCTTTCTAACAAAAAAAAATAGAGCACGCATGGAGAGATACTTGGTAAGATAAAACCCTTATCCAACAAATCTTTCAATTGTTCTTTCAACTCCTTAAGTTCTGCCGGAGCCATACGGTAAGGAGGAATAGAAATAGGTTGCGTATCTGGGAGAATGTCAATACCAAACTGTATTTCCCGCTCAGGAGGAATAACGGGTAAGACATCTGGCAATATTTCCAGAAACTCATTAACAACGGGACAGTCTCGAGAGTAGGGGTTTCAGAATCCACATCCCTCACCCTAACTAGATGGTAAATGAAACCCTTAGAGATCATCTTTCTAGCTTTAAAATAAGAGACAAACTAACCCTTAGGCGTAGAATTTCCTCCCTTCGACTATAGGATAGGCTCATTTTGGAACTGAAACTTGACTACACGAGTTCTACAATCGATAGAAGCGTAACATGAGTTAAGCCAATCCATACCCAAGATAACGTCGAAATCTAACATATCAAGCTCTACCAAGTAAACAAGAGTAACTCTATGGAAAAGGAAATAGGACACTTTCTATAAACCCTCTTAGCCACAATAGAATTACAAATAGACGTAGAGACAGAAAATGGATCTAACAACACATTCGGAAGAACATCAAACCTCATAGCCACATATGGCATCACAAAAGACAAGGTAGCACCGGGATCAAGTAAAGCATAAACAACTAGTTGGAAAACGTTCAACATACCAATAACCACATGGGGAGAACCCTCTTGTTCACCATGAGTCTTAAGTGCATATAATCAGTTTGCTTAGGAGCATTGGAACCCGCACTGCTAGTAGTAGCTTGTTTGCCCTCTCTTCCTTTAGTACTAAGGATTGGGTAATCCCTCATTTAGTGAACACTTTTACCACAACCAAAGAAACCATCCATAACGGCTAGGCACTTACCCTCGTGCTTCCTTCCATAGTTCGTACAATTGGACTTACGGAATGAAGATCCTCTACCATTACCTCCTTGAGGCTTAGGGTTAGATACCCCATCTTGGTTTAACTTATGAGGAGCATTGGAGGAACCTTGACCGGAAAACCTTTGTCGGAATCTAGGACGACCTTGTCCATCGAACCTTGCATGAGAGAAGTTTCCATCACTGGTCTTTGCCCTTTTTACCAGTCTAAACTTTTCCTTATGTTTCTCCTCTTTAATTTGTTGTGCATGCACCATGAGATGAGAGATATCCATGTTATTAATGAGCATAGCTATTCCGCACTCTTTAACCACCATTTCAGACACACCCGAAACAAACTTACTCATCTTTGCCCTTGAATCGGCAACCATAGTTGGAGAATACTTTTACAATGGAGTGAACTTTACAGCATATTCCCTTACAGTCATACTTCCTTGTCGAAGGTTAATGAACTCAAGCACCTTAGCCTCCCTCATCTCAAGGGGAAAGAATCTATCAAGAAAAGTGTCCTTAAACTTCTCCCAATCAAGAGGACCTGCATATTTTGGTCTCCCTTCCTTCCATTGGTTATTCCATATTTGAGCTACACCTTTTACTTGATAAGCGGCCAACTCCGCCTTTTCCATCGGCGTAACTCCCATGATTATCAAAACCTTATAGACCTCATCAATTAACTCTTGAGGATCTTCCTAAACCTTAGAACCATGAAACTCCGGAGGATTCATCCTTGTGAAGTCCCTCACTCTTGAAGCAGTTGATGAGTCCACAAATTAGACTCATTTAGAGCTATATTTTAATAGAAATTGTGTCCTCAAATGCTTATTTTATCTCAATATCTGATGAAAACCTTTAAGTTTCAGGTATTTGAAGTTTGAAGGAAAGCACGGACACTACGTCGCAAAAAGGAATGAAAAGGCTGAAAAGAACGAAGAAATGAAGGCCTAAGGATTGCCAAGTCTACTTGGCGAGTCGCTGAAGGGTCCTACTTCGCCCTTTGATCGAGTGTGCTAATCCCTGAAGGAAAGGATCAAGTCGGCGAAAAAAGGGAACAGTCGGCGAATGGCCGAGAAGCTCCGCAAAGTAGTACCATGTCACCCAATGACCCAGAGCACGATGATGTTGAAGGCTGGTGCAAGACATCAATGAACTACACCAAAGGGTGAATCACCTAGTTGATCTGCGATTCCGACTAACGATGCCGACTGATTCGCTGAAGCACAAATTTGTGAAAACTATAAATACTAGTTAGAGTTGTAGTTTTAAGTGTCAAACAATTATTATAATTTTTTTATAAAGTAGTACTTTATTGATATTTTTGCTCTAAGCTTGAGAGGGTTTTGAAAACTTGAAGATCCAAAGGGTTTCATCTTCAAGATTTGGATTTGGATCTCTTAGATTCTTTAATTTTAGCATGTATCAAGACTTAAATCTTCATACCAGTTGAATGCAATCTCAATTTGGTATAAATTTCTATCTATTATACATGTTTAGCGAAAAACCCCAATTCTTGGGGTGTGATTTAGCGAATATGGGTTAAGATAATTGTTTGCTCTTGCTTGCTGATAGTTTAATCGTAGTTTAATTGTGATTTTGTTTAGTGGTTGTGGATGAACTTAATGAGGTGGTAGTTGCAAATATAATATCATATATGTATTTTCGGCTTGCTCGAGAGAGAGGTCGTAAAACTGAACCATTAAATTGATGGCCAATGCGAATGGGTCGACAAGAGGTTCAACTCGAGAGAGTGAACCATAGTCCCATGTCCACACACTCAGCTCAAGAGAGTGAGGGGATTAAGGCGGAGGTTGTTCTTCATGCGGCAAGTGGGTGTCCGAGAGGAACCCGCTTGAAACGAGGTAAGTTGCTTAAGAGAGAGCTTATCCCCCTTAAAGTATAGCCTAGTCAAAATTATTCTATGAATATTCTATCGAAAGCATGTACTCAATAATCTAGCTTAACTCGTATTCCCGTCACATCCCAAGGATCCCCTGTCATTGCGTAGAAATCCTTGTTTATTTTGTTGTTTTAACTTACTAGTGACAAAACCCTCTATTGTTAATTGACACTCTTGTGTCCCCCTTTAATTTATAATGTCTTTAATCGTTAAAGTCTTTAGCTACGACTAGTTAGAACTAAGTTTTATTTTTCTATTAATTCTCAAAACCACTCTCTTGGGAACGATCCCAACCCTTGGTTGTGTTACTAAACGATTTTACGATCGTAGATACTTTCATCTGAAGTTGTGTCTTGATTACACAAACATCAAAATGGCACCAATGCCGGGGAGTGGTTTTATTTGAGAATTTTAAGATTAGTAGAATTTTTATTCTTCTTAGTTGTAGTTTACTCACCTAACTTTTAGTTTTGTTTTGTTTTCTTATGTGAATATTTCAGAAATCATGAGTGTTAACGGTAGCCAAGTGGGCCACCAGGATGACATCGGTTATCTGAACGATGTCCAAGAACCCAATAATAATGACCCCCATCTCATGGTAGGTGTTGGAGCAATCCGTTTACCCCCAGCCAAGGGAAATGCAGTGTTCCACATAACGAGCACCATGTTGCAACTCTTGCAACTAAAAGGAATTTTCAGTAGATTGCCTCATGAGGATCCTCACGAGCATCTTTGAAACTTCGTAGATGTATGCAGACCATTCTAGTTCAAAAACATCTCTCAGGAGTCAGTCCGATTAAGGTTATTCCCTTTCTTGTGGATGCGAGAGGCGTGCAAATGGTTGGCCATGTTTCTGCGAGAATGCATCACTTCTTGGGAGGAATTGGTAACCGCATTCCAAGTGTGATTTTTCCCTCCCTCGAAGATGATGTCACTTAGGGATAGCATCAAGAGCTTTAAGCATCTGGAAAGAGAACCTATGCACGAGACTTGGCTACAGTTCAAAAAGTTAGTGCTACAATGCACAACCCATGGTTTGCCTGATAACGTGCTACTTCAGTATTTCTACCAGTGTTTGGACTCGGTAAACAAAGGTGTCACCGACCAACTCTCGCCGGGAGGCATAATGCAGCAGCCGTATGTAGTAGTAGCCCAGCTTTTAGATGTTATGATAACCATCAACAGAGCATGGTACACTCGTGAGGACCAAGTCTCCCCTCTTACCTTAAAGCTATCCAAGGAGCAGATTGAAAAAGACAATGAGAGAGACCAGAACATGGACAAAATCATGACACAGCTTGATATTTTATCCAAAATTGTCATGGAGGTTGGTGTTCGTGGTGTCAACGTTGTGGGGGTCGGGTGTGCTAAGCCTGAGGAGATGAAGTTTGAAGCCTTGTATAACGAGAAGGTAAATTTTCTAGCCAACCAAAGCGGTGGCTACCGCTCAAACTACCTAAGGCAGGGTGGTAACCAAGGTTGGGCCAGAAACGAAGGCTGGAAGGATCTAGATCGTGAATGAAGGGACCGTAATTTGAATTAGAAATATGGGGAGAAGGATAGTTATGTGCCTCCCCATGAGAGCCAGAAACCCAAGGATTCGAAAGCTAATAAGTTTGAGGATATGCTCTCACATATCCTCCACAAAGTTTAAGGGTCAGATAAAATGCTAAAAGGTATGAAAAAAGAAGTATCTACCTGTAGCCAGACCGTCACCTCCTATTCAGTTTCAATCAAGCAGTTAGAAACCCAGATGGGTCATATCTCGTCTCACCTAAATTCGAGACAGCAAAGGCATTTGCCGAGTGATATTATGGCTAACCCCAAGAATGAAGTTTGAAGGTGGACTTGCGTCATGCCACGATGTTAACTAAGGCTTTGTTTGGGAGGCAACCGAAAACCCTTTTACTGTTTTACGTTGGTTTTAGAAATAATGGGGTGTTGATTGTGTAGGATGAAGAGTGAGAAGCATTTGGAAAGAAGGAGGTTGGCAAGAAATATGTTTTATTGGTGAGTCGTTGATTAGCTTGATGACCCTGCTTTATATCGTCGTTTGGATTCCCAAATTGACTGGGGATTCTGTAAAACTCGGTGAAGAATGTGACTACTCAGCGTGACACCGAATGGTTCGGCGCTCATGACTAATATCACCGAATGGACAAGAACTGGATGGTTTTTCAAGCCAAAGGTTAAAAATTTTAAATATCCTATGGTTTCCCTCATTTTCAAACGTTGCAACCTTACACCTAGTCATAATTTCAATATCATTGTATCTCTATTGTATTTTGGTTGATTGATTTATGCTTTTAGCCGGAGTTCATTGCGTCCTAGCATCCTAATACCATAAAAGACATGGCCAGACCAAAAGTTGCAAGAAGAAACATGCCACCCAGACACATAAGAGCACAAAAGTTCAGAAGAACTGCAAGGAGCGAGAACAAGACAGCCAGTTCGAGGAGGAGGATTCCCATCGACCCTAAAGCCCCTTCGTGGGCTCAAGGGTTCAACAATGCAATACACGCCTTTATGGCAGCTCAGGAGTTTGACAATATGATCGAGGCTAATATCGCTGCAGAAGCTGAAACAGAGCGAAAGGAAAAAGAGAACCAGAAGCAGGCTGACACATCAAGTACTGATGCCCAGACAGATGGAGCGACTATATAGACATGATTCCTCTTTACCTCTCTATTTGTCTTTCTTTATTCTAAATTCTGGATATTATTTTAATTGCATTTGAGGACAAATTGCTTTTATTTATGGTGGGGTGAGGCCCACCTTTATGTGTTATTCGTGAATTGTGTTTTGTTTATATATTTGGGTTGTTCTATTTAAATTGTGTTTACACTGCTTTCAGTGGATGTTTGAGCTTATGACTCATTTTATTTTTAAATTGCAAAATGATTTTGACCCTTCCGAAATTTTTTGAATTTTTCGCACATTTTTGCCACCCTTTATATGTTGATTAAATGTGGCTGTTCCTTGGCAAATTTGAGTCTCGGTTTCAATTAATATTGATGACTTGAATAGTGCTTACAATCGAACAAACATGAATGTACGACTACGATGAG
>JAJONQ010085970.1:0-11483 GCA_036250385.1 Solanum microdontum
GGACACCTTTCTAAATCAATCAGACTAACAAGGCAAATTCTAGGTTTATTCATGCATGGTTCAAAGCAAGCTAATCACACAAGGCATTGACACTTAAAGCAAACAAGACTACACACTTTCGCTAGTGTGCAATGGTCATTATAAGAGAATCAATTCGATAAATAGCTAATCACAACAAGTTCACATATACAAGCCATTTGCTTTCATAACATAAGAAATAAAACAATAGAAGTTAAACAATAGTCCAAGTCCAATAGTTTTTATTAAAGAAAAGCAGAGGTCTAAGCACTTTGTCTCAAGTCATCTAATACAATAGAATGAAATTGGGCCTAGCCCATATATCATGTCCAAAATAGAAATACAAAATAGAAACTAAACAATGGAAATTCATCCTCGAAGCATGAAGACTCACCAAAGCTCAGGAAATCAACAAAGCCAATCACTAGCCACGAAACTGCGAACCCTGAATATCAGACCCTATATTTGGGAAAAATGTAGTCAAGAGTATGTGTTAGTACAAAACATTGTACCAAGTATCATAGCTATGCATAAAACGTTTAAATCATGCTAAAATAGGAAATTTCATGACATGCAACTGACCAAGTTAAAACATGATATAAAATGAGTTAGAAAACATAATTCATAAAACATGGCCATTGCAAGCTAACATCTTTAAAACCTTTGAACTCACGTGAGATACTTCTTGAAGTAACCTTAGTTCATTATTCATATTGTTGTTGTGGCAATGAGCCTTACCAACATAGAGACCATGTGATCTATAATATGATCCTCTAGTGCCTCTCACACCGAAAAGGGTTGTCCTACTTGCCAAGGTAAGGACCATGAACTTCTAGCTTAAGTGGATCCACTAACTAATGTCTATCTAGACAATCATCCTATGGGGGCACAGAAGGAAGGATAAAGAGATTGCTTCTAGAAACTCGACCTCTACTAACGGAAAAGCCTACATCTCAATATCCTCTCAGTACTAAGCATGATTCCCACATAATAGTCATTTCTTACTTGTTCTTATTAAGGGCTTGTAATCTATCCAATCCAAGATACGTTTCATTAAGATAGCTCCTTATCTTTGATTCAATTAGGTGAGAAAACCTTTCAACCTTAGAATTCTTACTTTGTGAGAAAACCTTTCACAATCATGCTTTAGTGTGTTTATGAGAAATCCTTTCAGCAACACAACAACAATCATCATCATTGATACTTTACTCTAAAGCATCCTTAAAACATTTACATAATTATCATGAAAACGTGCATAATTCCATAAATCACCTTTCAAGGCTAAAAACCCACTTTCAATCATCAACATTTAGAAAACATGAGTTAGATATGGATTTCATGATAAATTCATGTAATTCTCTCATTACGTGCTTACTTTCTTAAAACTCAACCTTCATAATCAAAATCCAACATCATATGATCATAACTTGAAAACACAGGGATTTCATGGGTTCATAAGGGAAAACATCATAAAACTATAGTATTTCATCAATTCATGCATAAGAGATCATAATTCAATCATTTAAATCAATAATCATAAAAACCCATGACAATTGAAGAAAACCCTAACTCAATTGGGGAATTCTAACTTTGAAATAGAAGGATTTGGAAACTACATGAATGAAAGGAATTCATGGATGAAAATTGTCATACCTCAAGTTCAAATGCTTATCTTCAATGGAGTAATTGAGATCTTGACTTGAAACCCTAGGTTTAATCCTTCTACTTCTTCAATGACTAGAGAGAGAAATATTTGGGAGTTCTTCTTTTTAATGAATTTGGAGAGAATCGTTTCCATTGGAAAATTTGGGTGTTAAAATGCTTATATAAGGGTCCTAGACATAGGCAAAACGACATAGTATTAGGCTATATTAATTAGAAAAAACCCAACTATCCCTAAAAATAACTGCCAACCTGCCGACCAAGACCCTTGATCGACCGACTGTGGACAGGACGATGGTCTGTCCTGCAGGGCAGTCGACTATGGTCAGTAGCTCAATTCTAGGCCCTTGAACCATGGGCCCTAAACCACGAACATTGGTCTGACCGACGATTTGTTGGTCAGGCCGTGGTCCTGGGCCTTTAGGGTCTATTTTGGGGAGGCCATCCACAGACCAACCCTATAGTTCGTGGTCCCATCCATGGCCATAGGTTGGTTCTCGCAACTTTTCAAAAAATGCAGTCTTACCCTCTTTTGGATCTAGGGTGTTACACTGATGAATACAAGACCCAGATGAATAAAACTCTTTATGCATTAAAGGGTTTGTTGGCCTCTATGATATGAGTCTTCTCCCTCTTGGATGGCTGAAAGGGAAAAGATCGAGAAAAAGGACTTGAACATTTTGCCATGGTATTGGTTCAGGTTTATTAGAAGAAATATCATGCCATCCCAAACGAATCAATACTCCGGCATCCAAAGGCAGTGCTAGTGGGCACAATCATTGAGAAGGAAAATTAATGTATGTGCCATCATTGTGGAAGATATGTTGCTACGAACCAAGCAAGAACATACATCTCTCGCTTTCCGAATGCTTATTACACAGTTATGTGAGATTGCTGGAGTTATCTTTCAGGGGAATACAGATGTAAGGATCACATCGACCTCTTCTAGTGATATTCGAAGGATTAAGGTTGATTACTTGCGGGATGATGCGGCTCAAAGGAAGCCACAACCACCAGATTCGATGGCTCTGGTTGACCCCACCACACTAGCAGCTGAGGCTAGCACACCCGCTCTTTCTATGGAGCAGATATGTATTTCGACACCATCTAATATACCTTTCTCTACTACTGCTTCTAGTGCTTCTATACATTTTGTTGTTGTTCTGAGACCTTCCCCTTCTCCTATCACCCATCCCCCTTGACCAAGGCGATGATTTACCAGATGAGCAACTTTGCCCGATTGGCAGATATTATAGTCGCTTAGGTTGAGACGCACATGCCCAAGATCATTGACTGGACCATTGAAAAGGTTTTTGCCCCACTGATAGAGAGAGTGGCCAAGTGTGAGGAGTTGGTTGAGAGTCATAGTGTGAGGTCGAATGACCTCATAGCGAGATTAGAGGCCAAAGAGAAGACTGAGGGTAGATCTGGTTCACTAGACACCATGAGGGACGAGCTTGCTACTTGACAGCGGATGTGGTCCAGTTTCAGTTTACAGACATATCCATTCTTTGAGGCGATGTTCCCCTACCAGATGCACCTGACTCCATGCTAGAGAGGCCTAGTACCGTGCCTCTTCCTAGTGAGCAGACTGAGATTGTTGTGACTGTTGATGTTGTGGATAATGATAGTGAAAGGGTCGAGGATGAGTTAGCAAAGGAGACCGACGAGGAGAAGTTGAAGGGAGAGGAGAATATGATTGCTCAGACCTTGACTAAGATGCAAGAGATCGAGAGGGTCATCCTTCAATCGACCGTAGAGTGATCCTTTCAGGAGACTTCAATAGTTAGTATTAGTGGAGTCACTTTAGACTCTCCCATCCCTCCGACTACTGAGACAGGCATTGATGTCCCCGTTGAGCCTTCCATGTCGCCTCTAGTGATCCTGTTGTCAGGTGATGTGCTGTGAAATCTTGAACATTTGATGCTTGAAAACTAAGAATTAATACTAGAATCGAGTGTATTTATGTGGATATAATGTGTTTGGTAGTGTTTGTACAAGTGAATGTGAAAGAATATAGAAAAGATGAAAATGCAAGCTGGAATCTGAATTGTTGACTAACCAAGTGAATATCAGGACGCCTTTACGGGCCGTGAAGATCAAGACGGATCGTGATAGCATCCGTGGTACAATTTCTAGTAGGCTAGCATTGAGGATCCAAACTTGGGAAATTCTAAGTGAAAACCACAGACACTTAGACGGATCGTGGTCTCTTTAACGGTCCGTGTTGTTGTCCCTGATGCAATTTCCAATGTTATGGCATTGAAGACCCAAACTTGGGGAGTTCTAAGTGAAGGCCACGGACACCCAGACGGACCGTGGTCTCTTTAACCGTCTGTGGTGTTGTCCATGATGCAATTTCCAGTGTGATGGTATTGAACACCCAAACTTCGGGAGTTCTAAGTGAAGACCACAGACACCCATACGGACCGTGGTCTCTTTAACGGTCTGTGGTGTTGCCCGTGATGCATTTTCCAGTGTGCAGGCATTGAAGACCCAAGTTGGAGAGTTCTAAGTGAAGACCACAAAAGGCTTCACGGACCGTGAAGCCCTTGACGGACCGTGGTAGCATCCGTGAGGTGCTCGACAGTTCAGTTCTACTTCAAGTAGGACTCTTTTTAAAACACTTTATTTGAATTAATAAAGTCATTTTTTTTATGTTTTTATCTTATCTAACCTTGAACGACGAACGAGTTTCCATTATTCTCAGTTTTTGATTTTGGATTTGAACATTGAATTAAGTTTGAAGTTCAGATTTTTGGTTCTTGAATTATCAAAGTGGTTGTTGATTGCTTATTCTTGTAAGTACTTTCTAACAGGTTTTCATTCGATATTTCTGAACATTTACGTGAAATCTTGAGTGGCTAAACACCACAACTGGGATTGTGGGACCCATGATGTAATTCTAATTGTGATTTCGTAACACGAGTGAAAGGCAATTTATGGTTATAAATTGTAGTTTAGTTTTCATTATTAATGTATTCTGATGAGTGCACACATTAGAGTGAGCTTGTATCTGTCATTTGTTCGAGATAAAAATGATAGTTAGGAAAAAGCTAAACTAATCTAACTAAATGGAGTCAAAGTTCGAGTTCGAGAGAAAAGAACCTTAACACCATTGTAGGCGAGGGTAAATCGTGTAACACTCTAGGACCGAAAGGACTTGAGTGAAAATTATCTGAGTAGACTGAGAAGTGTCAGATATAGCTAACTCGTATGTAGTTTGTAGAGGTAAATTGCCTGAAACTCAACTACGGAAGAACATTAGACGCAAAGTTATGGGAACACAATCCTAGTTTCAGTAATTATTGAAACAACTTCAAAACTGATATTTTGTTCATTGTTGAATTAGTCTTTACTTTACAACTTTGGTTACCAAACCATTAACGCTAAACCCATTTTACTTTCAGTAATTGTTTATTTAATAAATAATAACGACATTTGAGTAAAACACGACAGTGAAATCATTTCTGTAAAGAAATTCTCTGTGGGATTGACCTCAACTCATGTTGAGTTCTATAAATTGACATCAACCGTTTATATCTCTTAATTGAGGTGTAAGTTTGGACGTATCAAATTTTGGCGCCGCTACCAGGGAATTTCAATTCAGAAGTGTTTTACTAGCTTTTATTCTAGGTGTAGTTAGACTTTCTAATTTTACGTCTTGTTCTTTGTTTGTGTCTCTTTCAGGTGAGTTCAACTGTGTATGCCAAATACCAGAAGTAAGGGAGCCCCATTAGTCCCATATGATCCATAACTTTAGAAAACAATCTGTAACTTGGTGAACTCACAAGAACTTGAGGCGCAAAGACAGAGATTTGGATTGGAAGCCTAAATCGTTGTTAGGGGTATTCAGCCGAATGTTGTGAATAACCAACCTAGGGCAGTGAACAAAATCATAGCGGTGGATGGAATCATTACCCCCAACCGCCAACGAATAGCTCCAAGGGGTAGACCACATCCTCCGGCTCATATGATGTATAGAGAGGATGACGTAGATTTGGATGGAGCTAGAGCCACTGGAGCAATAGTGTTACCTGCACTACCTCCAGGTGTTAAGTTCACAATCACCAGCACTATGATTCAGCTGCTAAATCTGAAAGATATGTTCAGGGGTGCAGCGGGTGATGATGCTAACCAGCATTTGATGAATTTTGTGGCGATATGCATATCGTAAGAAATTCCTGGAGTTAGCCAGACAGCAATGAGACTGAGGTTGTTCCCATTGTCTCTTATTGGAGAGGCAACAAATTGGCTGAATGAGATGCCTGATGATTCAATCAGGACTTGGACTGAACTGAAGAAAGCTTTTCTGGAACGATTCTTTCCAGAATCAAACGAGTTGAAAATGAAAAATGAAATAAGTGCCCATAAGCAGCTACTAGGAGAAATAATGCATGACACCTGGTGGAGATTCAGCCAAAAGCTGAAGAAGTGTCCAAACCATGGTCTCACTGAGAGACATCTAAAACAGACATTTTATCAATCTTTAAATTATGTTACTAAACATGTTGCTGATATAGTGTGTGGAGGATCTTTTATGAGGAAGCCATTCTCAGAGAGCATGTAATTGATGGACGAGTGTCAAAAAATAACAGGGCATGGTGCACAAGGGATGAAGAAGTAGGAGATCTTGGGTACACATTTGAACTTTCGGCTGAGCAAAGAAAGAGAGAAGAAGAAAGGGATCAGGACATGGCTTACATAAGGACCCAAATAGATCTACTTACAAAGCACATTGTCTCAAAGTCTAAAAAGGTAAATGTTGTGGGACAACCAAACATGTATGAAGATCAGGATATTGATCTAGATGATGAGGCTAATTACTTGGGCAATCAAGGAGGTTTCTGGAATTATAACTCAGGAAACCAGGGTTACAATTCTGGAAATGCAGGTCGGAACTACTCAAGTGAAGGACTGTATGATAGGCCAGCAAATAGAGAGCAGGGAAACTGGCAGAACAGAGATAGGTACAGGAATGATCGCAGTAGTGTGTATGTTCCCCCAGGTAATAGAGATCGGGCAAGTGGCAGTTCCAGCGAGTCTAAGCTGGAAGATATGTTGGTCAAGGTGCTCAAAAAAATTAAGTCAATGGATGTAGGGGTGAACGAGATGAAAAGTGAATTCTCCGGTATGAGTCAACTAGTAGACTCTCACACTACCTCCATCAAGCAAATTGAGCAGCAGTTGGGTAACTTTCAGCCTCATTAAATTAGAGGAAGAATGGGTCACTACCAAGTGACACAATCCAAAATCCTAAGAAGGACGGGCAATGCATGGCTATCGCCACCAGGAGTGGTAAAATTTTTACTGACCCAATTTCTGCAGGCACAAAACATGAGCAAGTGTTGGAGCAAGCTGGAAGAGAAGAGGATGAAGCTGAGCAAGTAGATGACTTGGAGGATGCTCAACCAATAGTCAAACCAGTAGGAGCGAAAGAAAAAGAGGTTGATGGAACCTTGCCTTTATAGCAAATCCCAAGACCACCTCCTCATTTCCCTTAAAGGCTTAAAAACAAAGCCGAGGATGGGAAATTCACTAAATTCATTACCATGCTGAGTTAGCTGTCCGTGAACATACCATTAGTGGAAGCCCTTGAGTAGATGCCAGGATATGCCAAGTTCATGAAAGACTTGGTTACAAAGTTAAGAGCGGTGAGTATTGATTTGACTAACCATGTTCATCATTGCAGTGTTATTGCTACCAGGTCCCTGGTGCAGAAAAAGGAGGATACGGGTGCATTAATCATACCATGAACTATCAAATCAATAAAATTTGCAAAGGACTTGTGTGATCTAGGGGATACTATAAACTTAATATCGCTGGCCATCTACAAGCAACTAGGGTTAGGAGTTCCAAAACCCATAGCCATAAGGTTGATGATGGCAGATAGGTCAGTGAAGCGACCTATGGGCATCATATGTGATGTACTTATAAAGGTGGACACGTTCATCTTTCTGGCAGACTTCGTGATCTTGGATTGCGAAGTGGATTTTGAGGTTCCCATTATTTTGGGAAGACCATTTCTGGCCACAGGACGAGCCTTGGTAGATGTTGAGCGAGGAGAACTGAAATTCAAACTCAATAAAGAAGAAGTAAAGTTTAACATTTGCAGGTCAATGAAGCAGCCACAGGGCATGAATGTGGTGTCTGCAATAGAGGTTTTTGACGAAGAAGAAATGGGAGCAAACATTAAAGAGAGACTGGTTGTTGAAACCTTAGCTACAGTGCTAATGAATTTTGAAGCTAACTTTCAGGTCTGATTATGTAGAGACCGTGAATGTGTTGTAGGGTATGGGAGCGCACTTTTATTCTCCAAAGAAATTGGACCTGGATTTGAAAAATAGGCCAAGTCCTTCAGCAAAACCATCCATTGAGGAGCCACCAGTGCTGGAACTGAAACAGTTGCCCAGTCACCTGAGGTGTGTATTTTTGGGAACTAACAACACTTTACCTATGATTTTGGCTGCATATTTGAATGATGAACAAGTCCAAGCTGAAATCAAAGTGTTGATTAGGTACAAAAGGGCCATTGGGTGGACCATTGCTGACAGCATCGAGATACCTCCGGGTATATGTGCCCATAAGATCCAACTTGAGAAGGACTGCAGCCCAAGCATTAAACACCAGAGAAGGTTAAACCCACTTATGCAAGAGGTGGTCAAAAATGAGATAATCAAGTGGTTAGATGCTGGGGTGGTGTACCCCATTTTTGACAATCACTAGGTCAGTCCAGTGCAATGTGTGCCTAAAAAGGGTGGTATGACTGTGGTCGCGGATGCAAAGAATGAGTTGGTCCCGCAAAGACCAGTTACTGGATGGCGAGTGTGTATGGACTACAGGAAGCTGAACAAGTGGACCTTGAAGGATCATTTTCCAATGCCTTTCATGGACCAGATGCTTGACAGGTTGGCTGGAAAAAGGTGGTATTGCTTATTAGATGGATACTCTAGCTACAACCAGATATCGATTGCTCCTGAAGATCAAGAAAAGACTACCTTTACATGTCCTTATGGCACCTTTGCATTTAAACGCATGCCATTTGGACTTTGTAATGCACCAGTAACTTTCCAAAGGTGTATGATGTCTATCTTCTCAGACATGGTGGAGGATACTCTGGAGGTCTTCATGGATGACTTTTCAATAGTAGGTGATACCTTTGATGATTGTTTGCTAAATCTTAGCAGGGCCCTACAAAGATACGAGGAGGCAAATCTAGTGTTGAACTAGGAGAAGTGCAATTTCATGGTCGAGGAAGGCATAGTCCTTGGGCACAAGGTGTCATAGAAAGGGATTGAGGTCGACAAGGCCAAAATTGAGGTGATTGAAAAGTTACCT
Organism: Solanum microdontum; assembly: GCA_036250385.1. Taxonomy (NCBI): domain Eukaryota; kingdom Viridiplantae; phylum Streptophyta; class Magnoliopsida; order Solanales; family Solanaceae; genus Solanum; species Solanum microdontum. The sequence goes on from JAJONQ010085970.1 coordinate 9,019, forward strand.
CCGCCGATCCGTGTGAAGGGTGTTCGAAGTTTCTTAGGACATGCCAAATTCTATAGGTGGTTCATTAAGGACTTCTCCAAAATTGCACACCCCATGTGCAAGCTTTTGGAGAAAGAGGTGAAATTTGTCTTGATGAGGCATGTCTAAGAGCCTTTGAATGCCTAAAGGAGAAGCTGATTTCCGTACCAGTGATCATTGGCCCAGATTAGGCAGAGCCATTTAAGGTAATGTGCGATGCTAGTGGTACTGCTTTAGGAGTTATGTTGGGGCAGAAGCGCAACAAGATGTTTCATCCGATTTACTATGCTAGTAAGTCACTGAATGGGGCACAACAAAACTACACAGTTACTGAGCAGAAACTACTAGCGGTGGTGTATGCTTTCAAAAAATTCAGAGCTTACTTGATGGGCACTAAAGTGATAGTCCATACGGACCATGCAGCTCTGAGATACCTCATGGCAAAGAAGGATGCCAAACTAAGGTTGACCAGATGGATAGGTATTACTCCTTCAGAAGTTTGATTTTGAGGTTAAGGATAGGTAAGGTTATGAGAACCAAGGGCTGATCACCTGTCGAGGTTGGAGGCTGAAAAGAAAGAGAAACTCGAGCTCGACATAAATGATTTGTTCCCGGATGAGCAGGTATTAGCCGCTACTCTTGATCTTATTCCTTGGTTTGCTGATTTTGCTAACTTTTTCGTTAGTGATTTGATGTCTAAGGGGCTGACATATCAACAAAGGAAAAGGTTCCTGCATGATCTGGGTAAGTACTTTTAGGATGAACCTTATTATACAGGGTGTGTTTTGATAACATCATCAGGCGATGTGTTCCTGAAGCTGAGATGTTGCATATTCTAGAAGCATGTCACTCCTCTCTGGTAGGTGGTCATCATGGAGGTGCTAGGACAGCCCACAAGATACTTTAGTGTGGGTATTACGCCTACAATTCATTAGGATGCGATAGACGTAGTAAGGAGTTGTGATGTATGCCAACGACAAAGAGCCATCTCTCGGCACCATCAGTTACCCATGACACCTATTCTGGAGATGGAGTTGTTTGATGTATGGGGAATCGACTTCATGGGCCCATTTGTGAGCTCCTATGGGCAGAAGTACATATTGGTTGCAGTAGACTATGTGTCCAAATGGGTTGAGGCAGTTGTTTTGCCTGAGAATGATGGTAAGAGTGTTGCTGGTTTTCTAAAGAAGAATATCTTCTCAAGGTTCGGCACACCCAAAGTTATCATCAGTGATGGTGGTTCTCATTTCCGCAATAAGGTATTCAGTTCTCTTTTGCTAAATATGGAGTTAAATAACACAAGGTAGCAACAACTTATCACCCACAGACTAGTGGCCAAGTGGAGGTCTCCAACAGAGAAATTAAAGCAATTCTGGCTAAAACGGTGAATGCCAATAGGATAGATTGGGCACGGAAGTTAGATGATGCATTATGGGCATATCGGACAGCTTTCAAGAGGCCTATTGGTATGTCTCCATATCAATTGGTGTTTGGAAAGGCATGTCATTTGCCGGTTGAGCGTGAGCATAAAGCACACTGGGCATTGAAGAAGTTAAACCTTAGTTGGAGAAAACTGGAAGGCTGAGATTGGATTAGATCAATGAGATGGATGAGTTCCGTCTGAGAGCCTATGAGAGGTCTGCACTGTATAAGGAGAGGATGAAGTTATACCATGACAAGAATATTGAGAAAAAAAGCTTCACTCCTGGTGATTTTGTATTACTTTTTAACTCCAAGCTTCGTCTGTTTCTGGGAAAGTTGAGAGAAAAATGGTCTAGATCTTTTAAGGTAACGCAGATGTTTCAGTCGGGTGCTATTGAGCTAGAAAATGACAAGGGCAAGAGGTTCAAAGCCAATGGCCAGCGAATCAAGGCATACTTGGGTGTTCTAAAAGATGTGAAGATCGTGGAGGAATGTAAACTTAATGATGTCTGAGTAATCAAGTAACCTGTGTCGCACCGCGACGTTAAATTGTGTGCTTCTTGGGAGGCAACCCATGATGTAATTGTATTAGGTATTTTTCCTTTTTCCTTATTTTTCTTCATTTTTACAGAGTCACTGTGTGTTGGTGTGTGCAGGAGAGAATGGGTTAAAAATTCCAGGAACTAGGTGCAGACTGCTCTTCACGGGAAGCCTCACGGACCATGGTGCCCTTCACGGGCAACTTCACGGTCAACTACACGGTCCGTCAATCTTAGCACCAACCTAAGGGAGTTACTGGAAATTGCAAGAAAATGGTTCACGAAAGGGTTCACGACCCGTCAGGACTTGTACGGATCATCTAGCCTCTCGTCAACCACAGGTATGTATTTTTCCCCCAAGTCAGTTTCACGGACCACTGTACGAACTGTGGTGACCTTCACGAACACTTTCATGGTCCGTCGTCCACAACTCAGTCTTACCGATACCTGAACTAACCCGCGATGGCACCAAAATTAAAAGAAACG
>JAJONQ010085971.1:0-11463 GCA_036250385.1 Solanum microdontum
TCCAAAACAGGGAAACGGGCCTAAAACCCAAACGAACGACCAGGCGACCGAACAGTCAGTGCCAGCAAGTCATAAATGACTTGGGGTCGCTATAGGAACGCTCTAAACGATGCAATGAATGCTTTAATTTAAAAATGACCTGGAGGGTCATTACATGCCTATTGAGTACTGTATTTGGTACCCATACTACACTTCAGCCCCCTGTAGATCCAAGTTTGAGTTATCCCTATTGATTTGGAATCATACATAGTAGCTTGGAATTTCGAAGACTAGTGTGACCTCCTGACATTCAAAGTTACTATTCTTCACCCTCTTTAGCTATGATTATTCTTTATATTGTCTTCAAAGACATCTTGTACTTATGTTATATTTGTAAAAGACTTATATTCTTATTTTGGATTAGATGCTCAACTAGTGAATGATGTCAGGTCTTGGGGTTGGTTTTTGTATATCAGTTGATTATGCTTTCTTCGTTTTGTTTTATGATTTATGCTTCTTGTTTTTGACTTCCGTTTGGTAGTCCGTTACTTACAGTTAAGAGCTAAGGGTTAGACTTACCTATTGGTGGAGTGTAGTAGGTGTCATCATGATCTGATAAATAGGGTCGTGATATTACATTGACTATGTTATTGGTGTTCAAAATTACAATTTTTTCAAACCGCCTTGTGAGACTATAATAGGTATGATGTTATCGTTATTGTTGTTGCTACTATTCACAAATCATCTAGAAATTCTTTTGACATATTGACCAACCACAAACGATTTCTCTAGTATTAACAAAAACACTTTTCAACTTGATTAGCCAATTAACACACTTCTTTATTAAAGAAAATTGATTGTGATGAGTCTTTATCTCTAAGGACAATGATAATAATTTGTCAATAATTGAGACACCTCTATTATCCCTGTATAATCCTCATCCCTATGAGTAAAACATTCGTTTAATATACATAATGTATATATTTACATGCGACAATTACAATCAAATGTATCAGATTTCATATAGATATATTGTCTGCTGCCTAATACCAAAACTACCCTACATATATAGTTATAAAGATGACATGTTACATGTGGTAATATTTCAGAAGACATCAGATTCTTCAATTGAAAGAATAAACTCATATATATTTGTTGGCAATCGAGAAATCCCTAAAAACTAGCTATACTAATATCTAAAACTTGGTGAATAATGTCAAACTTTGACCATCGCAATGTTTGAACCATTCACGATTACCATTAGAGGAAATCCCAGCTTCACCACTTTTTGTCAGCATTTGGTATTTTGATCATCTAGCCTCTTCCCCAAACATCCTTCATAATTTGTGTGTCCACCTCAACATGGATCTTCTCGTTCACAAGGTTTATCTCATATCTGGCAGCCAAGACATTCTCAAGAGTTTGATATACCATGGAATAATCTTATTTAATACTAGTTGACGGCTACTTGAAGTATATTTCTCTGGAAAATCCCCATAAGTAGTATTTCTATTGGAATCCTGCCAACCAGTTTCCTGAAACAACTTAACAATGAACCCAAAATAAATAAATCTAAGATATGAGCTCCATCTTTTGTTATTTTGGGTTCATTGTTAAGTTGTGTGAGGATACTGGTTGGTGGGATTTCAAAAGAAATACTACTTATGGGTTATTTTCAGAGTAACAAGGTTCTGGTAGCTATCAACTGGTATTGAATGAGATTGATTATGTGGTACGTCAAACTCCTAAGAATGTGTTAGTTGTCAGAGATGAGATAAACCTTGTGAACGATACGATCCCTCTTTAGGTGAACATACAAGTCTTGAGGGACATTTTAGGAAGAGCTCAGAGGATCAAAATATCAAATGCTAGGTTGGTTGACCGTGATTGGAATCAGGGTTAAGAGTTAGTTGTATTAGAATTAGGAAAAGGGTAGGGGAATCAATATGAGCTTTTTCCTGTACCATTTCACTAAAATGAAATTTTTGACACCTCACAGAAAGTGGTAAAGTTGGGATTTCATTTAATGGTAAAACAGAATGGACCAAACTTTGTGATGGACAAAATTTTGGCATTATTGACCAGGTTTCATATATTAGTATCGTTGGCTTTTGGGGATTTTTCGATTGTCAACAACTATAAACAGGTTCTTTTCTTCAAGTGCAGAACCTGATGCCTTGTTAGATTAAACTAAATGTAACATATCATATCTATAACTATATAGGGTAGTTTTGGTATTTGGCAGCAGACAGTACATTCATGGTATGAAATTTCATATATTAGTGTAACACTCCAGATATTATAGATAAAACTAGAGCTAAACATTTAGGTTAGATTCAAGGAAGGAGAACAAGAACCAATGCAAAAGGCCAAGGGCGAAGGCTGCCCAAGTCTTGCCAAGGCACTGCCCCAAGACCACGAGGGCCTTCACGACGAGTGGCTGCCTCAAATTGACTCCTCCACACGAGCCACTTCACCACTCGTGAAGCGTTAGACAGCTCGTGGGGGTGACCGTGGACTTGCCTTAGTGGAATGGCCATGGAGGGTGGCTTGGCCTAGCCACAACCTCAAGATCCACGAGAGAGGCCATGGCTCGTGGTCAAGACCACAGCTCGTGGAGCCCTTCGTAAGGTTGTCTTGGGCATGTGAGCTTAAGGCACAAGCTACCTAGCTACTGCATCAAGACCACGGATGGGACCTTGGCTCATGGTCATGACCACGGCTCGTGGAGCCCCACGTTGTCCCTGGAAACTCACTTTAAGTAAGGTCTATTTTGGGGATTTCATGTTTAAATACAATTAAACTGGATCCATTTTGGGTAAGTTTGGGGTCACTATATAAGTCATTTTAAGTCAAAATACACCCACTCAACTCATTATTTACAAAACCCCCAAATCAAATCCCAAAAGTTCATCTTCTCTCTAAATCTCTCTCTTGAGAACTCAAGGAAGAAGAAGAGGAAAGTTGAAGCTAGTGCTTGAATAAACAAGGCATTTTCACTCAAATTCTTTGGAGATTCATAACTAAGGTATGGTAGTCCTTCATCCATGGATAGTTTTCATCCATGGAGTCCCTCCAAACTCAATTTCAAATAGTAATTTCCCCAAAAGTTAGGGTTTTACTCCAAGTCATGAATTCCTTTTCAAAAATGATTCTATTGATTAAATTACTTGATATTATGATTGAATTGATGATTTATTATAGTTTTATTATGATATCTCCCAAGAATCCATGAAACCCCCATGTCCCCAATTTATGACTTTGTGATGTGGGTGAATTGTAGAAAGAAGAGTATTATGAAATCATGCTTATAGTGATTGTAGTAATTGAATCATGTTATTATCCATGTCTAATGTAGTAATTCTAGATGTGTTGATGGATTGTCATCTATGGTCCTTGAAGGGTAAAATATGAGAACTATGCATGATTATGAGATTTATGAATATTATGTATGAACACTTTGAGAGTAAAGTGAATATGATTATGATCTAGTTGTTCTGTTGTTGAATGACTATCCTTATGTACACATTTATGTATGAATATGGTATGAGGTGAGAGGTTTTCTCACAATATGTTGATTATAGGGTTGAAAGGTTATTCTCACCCATTGAATCTATGAGCTATTGTATGAATTATGTTGGATTGAGTGTCAAGACATTATTCCATGAATATGAACTTAAGTCAAGACTTAAATATGTAATATATGGGAATTAATGCGTGGCACCGAGTGGATATGAATATGAGATGGAAACTTATACGATAGTTGAGTCTAGCTTCCCAAATGGGTTCCTTCTATCTTAGTTGAGTCCGGGTTCAAAAAGTATGTATCTCATGAGATGGAAACCTTCTACCATAGTTGAGTTCGAGTTTCTAGTAGTAATATCCTTATCCCATAACTATGTACCAACATAGGTCTTTAGCTCGTGGATCCACTTAAGCTAAGAATATGTATCTACCTTAGGCAAGTAGAACGACCCCTTTTCAGTGTGGGGTAGACACTGGATTCCATGTTAGCTCACATAGTCTATGTCGATTAAGGCTTATTTCCCACTAGTACAATAATATGAACAGGAGTATGAATTATGAACTATAGCTACTCAAGAAGCTTTACTTAGTATGGGTAGGATTTTGGGATCTTATTCATGCATTGCACCAGTATGCTTTAAGGGTAGTTATGGTATGTTCCTTTTATGATATGATGATCTATGAGTTGATTATGCTTATGACTTATGCTTTTCCACTATCATTAAAATGATGTTTTAACTTAGTAATTTGCATGCATTTAAATAAAATGTCCCTTTTAGCATGTTTTCAAGGATTTTGTGTATGACTATCATACTTAGTGCATTTTTGTACTAACCCATGTTTTCCTACATTTTCCCTAACTGTAAGGTCCGGTTCTTAAGGAGGTTATCATTTGGCTCAAGCTTAGATTCGACTATTCTCCTTGCTTTTTGTGAGTCCTCATGATTCAAGGACGGGAGATTCACTGTGAGTTTCATTTCTAGTATTTCATTTTTGGACGATGTTGTATGGGCCATGTCCCTTTTCATTTGAACTATTGTAATAGATGGCTTATTGAGACAAGTCTAGACTTCTGCTGTGCTTTTAATCGAATGATTCTTTTGCAATTAAATACGTTTTTACTTTTTATTGTTCTATTCTTATGTTATGATATGCTAAGTGGCTTACATGGAGTCTTTTGGAGTTCAATGTGCCTTGTTACGTCTAGGGGCTACCCTTGGGTCGTGACAAACTTGGTAATCCGAGCACAAGGTTTAGAATGATTTCTCATAAGCCATGTATAGTATAGTCTTGTTCATAAGTGTGAAGCGCGCCACACTTATGAATGAGAGGCTATAAGATGTTTAGGAAATATCACTTCTTTTATTATTCTTGAGTTGTGCCTTAGAGTTTAACTCTATAAAATTCCCTCTCCTAATCCTTCTCTTGTGTCTTCGGGAAATGAATACAGGAAAGGCTAATGCTAGAAGAATGGAAGAGGAGAATGTGAATCAAGAAGCTCCTGAAGGTAATCAAGCTTCTCAAGCTCTGACTGATCCTTCGGCTGTGTCAAATGAGGAGGTTAGGTCGGCTTTCCAAATGTTGGCCCAAGTTTTGGCGACTCAAGCCAATAAGGATGTTGTGACTCATGAGAATCCTAATGTGAATTCGGCTGCTTCAAGGGTTAGGGACTTTACTAGAATGAACCCTCCCGAATTTCATTGGTCCAAAGTGGGAGAGGACCCTCAAAAATTTGTGGAAGAGGTTTACAAAATACTTGATGTCATAGGGGTGACTTCAGTAGAGAAAGCGGAGTTAGCCTCTTACCGATTGAAAAGTGTGGCTCAATTTTGGTATACTCAATGGAAGAGAAATAGGCCTAAAGGAGCGGGTCCCATAGAGTGGAAACTGTTTAAATTGACATTCCTTGATAGATTCTTTCACTGAGAGTTGAGGAAAGCTTAGGTGGAAGAATTCATTAACCTTAGGCAAGGTAGCATGAGCGTTAAGGATTATGCCTTGAAATTCACCCAACTATCCAAATATTCTCCATCTATGGTGGCGGATTCCAGGGTTGTGATGAGTAGGTTTTTGATGGGTTTGTTCGACTTGGTTGAAGAAGAATGTCATACAGTAATGCTCCATCATGACATGGATATCTCAAGGTTTATGGTATATTCTCAAAAAATTGAGGAGTCAAAACTCAAGAAAAAAAATAGGGAGGTGAAAGGAGCTAGAACTGGTGATGGGAACTTCTCCAATTCTAGGTCCGATGGACAAGGGTGACAAAGGTTCAAGCAAAGGTTCTCCAACCAAGGATCCTCTAGTGCTCTCCTAAGGGTCAACAAGGATATGGTTTCCAACCTTAAACCTCAAGGAGGTAATAGTGGTGGTTCTTTTGTTGCTAGGCCTAATTTTATAAAATATGGTAGAAAGCATGATGGCAAGTGTCTTGTTGGCACCGATGGGTGTTTAGTTGTGGAAAGGTTCGCCAAAAGATGAGAGATTGTCCAATGCTCAGGGTTAAGGGAAGGGAAGATAAAAAATCTCCTCCAAGCGGTTCCAACTCCAATACTGAAAAGCAAAACCACTTTTATGCTCTTCAATCCCGAGGTGACCAAGTGAGCTCCCCGGATGTGGTGACCGGTCTGTTAAAACATTTTTATATTGATGTATAATCCCTGTTGTATCCCCGTGTTACCTTCTCCTTTGTGACACCCTTTGTGGCCATGAAGTTTGAAATACTCCCCGAAGTATTAGTAGAACCTTTTTCTGTTTTTAGCCCTATTGGTGACTCGGTGGTGGCTAAAATAGTCTATAGAAGTTGTCCCATAACCTTGTCCCATAGAGTTAGTTTGGTGGATTTGGTAAAGTTAGAAATGCTAGACTTTGATGTGATTTTGGGTATGGATTGGTTAAATGCATGTTATTCCTCTATCGATTGTAGGACTCAGGTGGTTAAATTCCAATTTCCAAATGAGCGTATGTTAGAGTTGAAGGGGGGAAATTCTATCCCTAGAGGTCAATTTTTTTCCTTGTCTTAAAGCTAGTAAAATGATCTCCAAAGGGTGTAATTACCATCTTATTAGGGTGATGAATGTTGAGTCCGAAACCCCTTCTCTAAAGTTGGTTTTGGTGGTGAATGAATTTCCAGAAGTGTTTCCCGATGACTTACTCGATATTCCTTCTGAGCGGGAAATAGATTTTGGTATTGACCTTCTTCTGAATATGCAACATATCTTCGTTCCTCCTTATAGAATGGCTCCGACCGAGTTGAAAGAGAAACTAAAGGATTTGCTAGATAAGGGTTTTATTTAACCGAGTATCCCTCCATGGAGTGCTCCGGTGTTGTTTGTTAGAACGAAAGACGGGTCTCTAAGAATGTTCATCGAGTATCGTCAATTAAATAAAGTGACCATTAAGAATAAATATCCCCTTCCAAAAATTGATGATTTGTTTGATCAACTTTAACAAGCTAGTTATTTCTCCAAAATTGACCTTTGTTCGGGCTATTACCAATTAAGGGTGAGAGGGGTTGATATTCCCAAGATTGCCTTTACGACCCGGTATGGTCACTATGAATTTTTTGTTATGTCCTTTGGGTTGACAAATGCCCCGGCGGCATTTATGGATTAAATGAATAGGGTGTTTAGACAATACCTTGATATGTTCGTGATTGTGTTTATCGATGATATTTTGAGCTATTCAAGGATTGAGAATGAACATATGGATCATTTGAGAATTGTGTTGCAAGTTCTTAAGGACTAACAAGTTTTTGCAAAGTTTTGCAAGTGTGAATTTTGGTTAAGGTCTGTAGCTTTCCTTGGTCATATTGTATCAAGCAAGGGTATTGAGGTAAGTCCTAAGAAGATGGATGTGGTAAAGAGTTGTCCTAGACCTCTAGCTCCTTCAAAATTAGAAGCTTTTGGGTTTGGCTGGTTACTATAGGAGTTTTTTTGAGGGATTTTCCCCTATTGATTCTCCGTTGACGGCTTTGACTCAAAAGAAAGCTACGTTTGAGTGGTCGGAGGCTTGTGAGAAAAGCTTCCAAGAATTTAAAGATAAACTTACTTTTGCTCTGGTGTTGACCTTACCGGAGGGTACGAATGGTTTTGTTGTATATTGTTACGCCTCTAGAGTTGGGTTGGGATGTGTCCTCATGCACAATGGTAAAGTGATTGTCTATGCTTCAAGACAACTTAAAATTCATGAGAAGAATTATGCGACCCATGATCTTGAATTTGCGACAGTTGTATTTGCCTTGAAAATATAAAGACATTACTTGTATGGGCTCCATGTGGATGTTTTCACTGATCACAAGAGTCTTCAATATATGTTTAGTTAAAAAGACCTGAATCTCCGACAAAGAAGGTGGTTAGAACTTTTGAATGATTATGACATAGGCGTCCTTTACCACCTTGGCAAGGCTAATATTGTAGTAGATGCACTTAGCAAATTTTCCATGGGCAGTGTGGCTCATGTAGGGAATGAAAAGAAAGAATTGGTTCGTGAGGTGCATAGATTGACCCGACTAGGTTTCCAACTAGTGAATTTCACCAAAGGTGGTGTCATGGTCCATAATGGCTCTGAATCGTCCTTTGTGATGGATGTGAAGTCTAAACAAGGCCTTGATTCTATACTAGTTGAATTGAAAGAGTCGGTACTCAAGAAGTTTGTTGAAGCTTTATCCCAAAGGTGAGAAGGGGTGCTTAGGTACCAAGGTCGGTTATGTGTTCCGGATGTTGATGGTTTGAGGGAGAAAATTCTAGAAGAAGCTCATAGTTCTCGATATTCTATTCATCCGAGAGCCACCAAGATGTACCGTGATCTATAGGAAGTCTATTGGTGGAATGGTATAAAGATAGATATTGCGGGATTTATAGCTAAATGTCCTAATTGTCAACAACTTAAGGTTGAGCATCAAAGGCCGGGAGTCTTACTACAAGATATACCAATTCCCACTTGGAACTTGAAAGAGGTGAATATGGATTTTATTGTGGGTTTGCCTCGTACTCAAAGGCAACATGATTCTATTGGGGTCATTATAGATACAATGACAAAATCAGCCCACTTTATTCCCGTCAAGGTTACTCATTCGGCGGAAGACTATGCCAAGTTGTATGTGATGAGTCCACAAATTAGACTCATTTAGGGCTTTGTTTTAATGGAAGTACTGTCCTTGAATGCTTGTTTTACCTCAATACCTGATTAAAATGCTTAAGTTTCAGGTATTTGAAGTTTTATTGGAAGCATGGACACTTAGGCGCAAAATGGAGCAAATAGGGCTGAAAAGAACAAGAAATGGAATCATGTGGATCGTCGAGTTTAACTTGGTGAGTTGCTGAAACGACATAAGCCGCCCTTCGTTCCAGTACGTGAAGCCTTGAAGGAGGTGGATAAAAAGGCGAGGAAAGGAGCAGTCGGCGGGTCATCAATCCGTTCCACGAACCAGTACTGTACCACCCAATGATCCAAAATGCAAGGATGCTAAAGTAAAGACAATGAAGGCAATGAGCTGAACAAAGGGCAGATCGTTGAGTTCATCAGCGATCTCGACCGAACAATCCTCCGCAGCACAATCTATGAAAACTATAAAATACTATTTAGTGTTGTAGTCTTAAGAGAGAGGAGTGTGGAACAATTATTATTATTATCAATTTCACTTTAGAACATATTATAGCATATATTTTCTCTCAAATTTGGAGAAGGTTTTGTGGAGACTTGAAGAAAGGAGTTCTTCTTCCCCAAGTTGGAAGTGGGTCTTCTCTGTTCACTTCCCTTGGCTGAATTCAAGATTTAATTTCTTCTACCCACTTGATTTCATTATCATGTTAGGTATAATTTCTTATTTCTTGATATGTGGTTAAAAACCCCCATTCTTGGGGTGTGGTTTAGAAAATATAGGTTGATATTCTTGTTGGGTCTTGCTTGCTGATAGGTTAGATGTATGTAAATGGTGATTTCACCTAGTGATTGTGGTTTAATCCAAAGGGTTTGTACTTGCAAATATAAAGCCACCCATGTGTTTTCGGATTGCCCGAGAGGGATGTCACGAAACCGAAACCACTAGATTGCTGGCCTAAGGAGTGTGTGACATGAGGTTCAGCCCAAGAAGGTGAGCCCTAGTACCATATGCTAACACTCTGCTTGAGAGAGTGAGTGGGGTAAGGCGTTGGTTGGTCTTCATGCGGCAAATGGTTGTCCGAGAGGAACGCATTTGAAACGGGGTAAGTTGCCCGAGAGGGAGCTTATTTCTATGTAAAGCTTATCCTAGTCACTATTATCTTGCAAATTTCCTATTGAAAGCATGTACCCAACAATTTATTTCAACTTGTATTGCGGTCACATCCCAAGAACCTTTTCCCATACTTGATTTTCTTGTTTATTTTTTGCTGTTTCAGCACTTGTTACAAAACCCACATTTGATATTTGACACTTTAGTGTCACCCCCTTTAATTTACTATGTCTTTTATTGCAAATGTGTTTAGCTACGACTAATTCTAATGAAATTCTAATTGGTTATTAATCCTCAAAACCGCTCCCTTGGCACACGACCCCAACCCTCGGTTGGGTTACTATATTATCGACGATCGTAGACATTCATATCATAGGATAGTGTCATTGGTCATGATAAGCATCAGCATGTAAATGAGATAGTGAAGACATTGGGTTCCTTTATCTTAAATTTCAGATCGGGGTACTCAATTTACTTCGCACTTTTGGAAGTCATTCTAAAGAGGGCTTGGTACTAAGGTTAAGTTGAGCACGACTTTTCATCCCCAAACTGATTGGCAAGCGGAGCGTACCATCCAAACATTACATGATATGTTGACGACATGTGTTATAGATTTCAAAGGTAATTGGGATGACCACTAGCCATTAATAGAGTTTGCCTACATTAATAGTTTTCATTCTAGTATCGGTATGGCTCCCTTTAAAGCCTTGTATGGTAGGAGATGTAGGTCTCCGGTTAGTTGGTTTGAGGTAGGTGAAATTGCTCTTATTGGTCCCAAATCGGTTCATGAAGCCAGTACAAGAAAATAGGTTTGTTGCAACACCAGAATAATCATTGCCATAGACACAAAGAGTGTTGCAATTGCATTATGGCGACGGAAAATGGTGTGTTGCAGACAGCCTGTTGCAATATGTCTGTAGTAACGATTTTGTGCAATAGTTTAAAAACCGTTGCAACACACCTATCTATAGCAATAGTTATTCTTTAGGCTATGACGACACTTTTCTAAGGTTAATGCAACAGTTGCGAACCGTTGCGGTAGATTTATTCCAACGATTTGAAACCGTTGCAATCAATCTTTCAAAACAACTTTATTATACAACTCGGTCTAAGCTATTACAATGGTTCTACTAAACTATTGCAACAATATTATTAAGCTATTGCAATAGGCTTTTTTAATTCTTATTGCAGGCTATTGTAGCAACTGTATATAATATGTATTTTTAAAATAAACTATACTACAATGATAGAAAATATTAAATAAATATGTACTTCAAATAGTAGCATCCATATATTAAAGATAAAAACACATGATATTGATTGACAATTCAAGAGTTAACATACATTGATGTTCACAAAAAATAAGCCTAAACATAAAAATAGTCCTAAAATGTTCTAGAGTTAGGATTCATTTAAGTTCACAAAAATTAGGCCAAAAAGTAAAAATAGTCCTAGAATGTTTGTAGATATAGATAAACCAATTCTCTTTAAGTAAGGTCTTCACTACTTTCATCCCCGCTTTGCTCATTTTGTTCACCCACAATTTCAAAAGGATCAACAATTAAAGAAAGAGGAAGTTCAAAAATGAAAAGGGAAAAGAAGTCATACAACTCCTAATTTTTACTCTTTCTGGACATAACCTATACTACCACATAACTTCTTTTAAAAAAAGAAAAATACAAAGGGTTATTTCTCTCATACATGGGCCATAATTTTTCCACATGAAAAGTTTAATAAAGAAATTG
>JAJONQ010085972.1:0-13016 GCA_036250385.1 Solanum microdontum
TTAGAACAATTAATGGAGGAAAATTTATATATGTACCAAAGAACCCAAGATATGTTATATCTAGAATATATCATAAATAATATTAATGAAATACTCAGATTAAAACAACTATCAGAAGAATATTACAATAAATATTATTATATTTTACCATGAATTTCGCACCGAAAAAAGAATTTTATAATAAAGTAATTAAAATAAATTACTCACCTACCACACTACCACTTCTATGAATTCCTCAGTTACCAACTCCGCACCGAAAATTAGTATGTGAAAAGTCGTAAAGTAAAATGTAAAGTAGGTGCACATTATTATCTTTATTATTATAGTATAAATGCATTATGGGCAAGTGTACGGTATCATGATGGGCAAGTGTAAGGGATGGTAAGGGGTGTTAATTTGGGCAATTTGAGAGTGGAATGCTTATATACTTTACTAGATAAAGAGTAAAACAACGTGGTATCTAATTAGGAAAATATAAAAAGACTTCTAAGACCCCAAACTTAAAATCCGCAGGTATGCACGTTGAAGCTCGCCAAGATCACTCGGGAACTTGCCAAGGGGACCCTTGGCTCGCCTAAAATTACAATCAGTCGACTTGGGGCTAAGTTGATTTCGGCAATGGGTTAGTCGACTTCGGTGATTCGTTGACTGGGACAACGAGCCTGACTTTTCTGGCCTAAAGTTACAAAATGTAGGACATCAGGGATCAAGCTAAAAGGCGAGGAGGCTCCACTTGGAGGATCGCCAAGTCAACTCAGAAGATGACCTAGTCGACTCGACAGATCACCTAGTCGACTAAGAAGGTTATATTTTCCCTTTTCTAAATCCTGGGTGTAACAACTTAGCTTGAACCCTTCTTCTTCTTCACTTTCTAGAGACAGGATTTTTGAGAGAGAATTGGGTTTCTTTTGAGGGTTTAGAAATAATGATTTGGAATGACTAAATGAAGGGTCTAAAGTCTTTATATAGTTGGTCTAAACTAGGGTAAAAGGACATTACTTAATAACTAATTAATTTTGGAAAGTTCCATCATGCCCTCACTTAACCGCCCAATTGACCATCACTGCCTTACCAACGAGACCACACCCACGGGCCATGGGTGGACCCATGGGGCGTGTTGGTCTTCGTGAGTGGTGGTGTGCAAGTGAACTTTTGGGAAGCTGACCCACGAGGCCATCCAGAAGGCGTGGACCCCGTACGAGAGGTGGGTCCCTTCGTGGGTGTACTGCCTTGGGGAGCTTCTCCTGGGCAGTTTACCTAGGGTTCTCCTCAAGGATCCTTGGTTGGTCCTTCGGGAGTCGTACCTTGACGTTCTACCCCAAAACCCTCAGTCTATGTACGGGAAGTTAAGTCTAGGACTCTAACGTTATCGTCAAGCTCTAGTCTAGCCTACTAGTTTCCGGGGTGTTACAGTATGGACTGGGAACCGTTCTACGTGTGATCTGGAAGCTGAGTACTAATTTCACGTATCAGGACACTTCATCCATTACTAAGTTCCAACGATCGTGAGTAGTATTATAACCCAACTAGTGAGTTGGGGTCGAGTCCCAAGGGAGTGGTTCATAATTTAGAATCAATAGGTAAGTAAGAATATTCTCTAGTCAATCATAGCTAAAAACATTTATGAAAAAACCGTGGTTTAAATTATAGGTGACACAAGTGTCAAATATCAAGAGGGTTTGTTTGTATTATCAACGAAAACAAAAAATAACACGAAAATATGAATATGGAGAAAGGATTCTTGGGATGTGATAGGATTATGAGTTAAGATAGACAACCGGGTAATTGCAATTAATAGCAAACAACTGCAAATTGGTGAATAAGCTAGACATTAGTAGGGGTAAACTTTCTCTTGATCAATTTACCCCAAATCAAATTGGTTTCTCTCAAACACCAATAAGCAGCAATATGGAACAACCTCTGCTTTAGTCCATTCACTCTCTCGAGTTGAATGTGTTGAAAAAGGTTTAGGGTTCACTCTCTCGAGCTGAAGCCATGAAAACCCAATACCCACAGACCATCGATTCAGTAATTTTGGTTTTAAAACCTTTCTCTCGACCAAGCCAAAAAACACGGAGTTAAGATTGTATTTGCAACTACAACCCATTAAATTCAACAACAATTACTGAACGAAATCACTTTTAAACATCAAATAAACTATCAATTAACAATACCCAGTAGTTATATCAACCCATAATTAGAAAATCACACCCCAAGAATTGGGGTTTTAGCTACACTTAGTAAAAAGGTAAAAATCGTTACCAAGTTGTGTTTCCATCAACTAGGCAAGTTTGATATAGTCTTTACAAAGGTCTAAGATGAAGAATCTTCAACCCTCACTTCCAATTTCTCAGAAATGGAAATCTTTAAATCTTCAAAGCTGAGGAAATATTGTCTCCAAAAACTCAGTTCTAAGCTCTCAACTTGAAAATTGGATGTTAGATTCTAAAACTGCATACTAAACTAAGAATTTAAAAACGTATTTATAGTTGTCAAAAGTGTGCTACGAAGGACCATTCGGCTCAGTTTGTCGGGATGGACGATCCAATCGGCGATTTTCCCTTTGGTCATTTTCATCACCATATTGCTTTTTTCCTTCAGCATCTTCAGGTTTTGTAACTTTGGGCGATATGATACTACCTCGTGGAACCGTTCGACGACTCGTCGACTGCTCCTTTCGATTGCCTACTAGATTTTATCCTTCATGGCTTGGCACAGTTGAACATTAGGCAAAACATCAGCCATTCGGCGATTCACCCAATTGATTAGGCGATCATCAGGCCTTTCTTTCTTCGTCTTTTCAGCTGTCTTGTTCCTTTTTGCTCATTAGTGTCCATGCTTTGTTCCTCAATCAAAAAACCTAAAATTAAAGGATTTACATCAGTTATTGGAACAAAATATGCATTTCAGGACATGATGTTTGACATAATCAAAGAAACGACTTCCAATTCAAGTGTCAACGATCACGCGTAGTAATATAACCCAACCGAATGGGTCGGGGTCGATTCCCAAGGGACTGGTTGCAAGAATTAATAGATAAGTAAAATTAATTTCTAATCAATCATAGTTATAAACATTATCGAGTAAAAACATTATAAATCTAAAGGTGACACAAATGTCAAATATCAAATGGGGGGTTTGTATTCAACTAAGAAACAAAAATAGCAAAAATATAAGGATGCGAGATAGGGAGATGGGATTCTTGGGATGTGATAAGAATATGGGATAAAATATACTATTAGGTAAATGTTATTGATAGTAAATCGCTGAATATTTGTAACTAGGCTAGACTTTAGTGGTGGTAAATTCTCTCTCCAGCAACTTACCTCGAATGAACTCGATATCTCTCGAACACCAAGGTTCAGCTTTTTAGCACAGCCTCCACCTAATCCCATTCACTCTCTCCATCTGAATGTGTGGGAGAAGGCCTGGGATTCACTCTCTCGAGTTGAACCCATGATGATCCAATAACCACCTCCTATTGATCTAGTAGTCTTAGTTTTAAAACCTCTCTCTCGAGCAAGTCAAAAACACTAAGATGAAATCGTATTTGCAACTACAATTCCATTAAGTTCAAACACAACTACTAAATGAAATCACATTTAAATAGCAAATAAACTAACAATAAGCAATACCCAACAAGAAATTTAGCCCATATTCACAAAATCACACCCCAAGAATTGGGGTTTTAGCTAGACATGAAAAATAGATTGAAATCAATATCAACAAGTGTTTCCATCAAGTGGGTACGATAGAAAATGTATTTAAACACGTCTAGGATGAAGATTCTTGGATACCCACTTCCAATTTCTTGGAGTTGAAAACCTTCAAGCTCAAGAACACTGTCTCCCGAAAACTGTAAGAACTAAAAACTGAAAATATTCTAAGTCTCAGTAATTTCTTGATTGATACTAAGCTACAATATTAAATGAATATTTATAGTTTTCAAAAATTTGTGCTGCGAAAGATCACTCGGCGCAGTTAGTCAGGATCACCGATGCACTCGGTGATCCGACCTTTGGTCTGGTTCATCGCCTTTTAGCTTTTGCATTCAGCATCTTCGCGTTTTGAATCAATGGGCGATATGGTGATGCTTCGCGGAACTATTCGCCAATGCGCCGACTACTCCCTTTCATTGCCAACTTGATCTTTTCCTTCAGGCCTGAGCATACTAGAACTTTGGGCGAGGTTAAGGCCATATGCCGACTTGCCTAATGCTTTAGGCAATCTTTAGGCCATTTTTTCTTCCTTCTTTCATCCGCTTTGTTCCTGTTGCCTCGAGAGAATCCATGCTTTGTCTCTCAAGTTATATACCTGAAACTTAAGGATTTACATCAGATATTCAGACAAAATATGCATTTGAGGACATTAATTAAGTCAAAATATTCCCTAAATGAGTCCAAATTGTGGACTCATCAGGACACTAAATCTATTCAAATAAAGCCCTAAATGAGTCCAAATCCTCGACTCATCTCCTTTCGATCACTTTCTTGTTTTTCTCCTTCAGGGCTTTGTACACTGGAATATTAGGCGAGACATTAACCATTCAAGGATTACCCCAATGGATTAGGCGATTACCAAGCCTTCTTTTCTTCGTCTTTTCAGCTACCTTGTTACTTTTTGTTCATTAGTGTCCATGCTTTGTTCCTCAATCCAAATACCTGAAATTCAAGGATATACATCAGTTATTGGCACAAAATATGCATTTGAGGACACTAAATCAATTCAGATAAAGCCCTAATTGAGCCGAAATTGTGGACTCATCAACAACCGGAACTTAAACTTTTGTTTGTCCTTAAGTAAAACTAAAGTTCAGTAGTTCAAAAAAGATGTCTCAAACAGTGCTACACAAGACTTAATCATGAATGCACACAAAAAGACTCAACTTACTCATGCAAAGATCAATTGTGCACTCAAAGACTTAAGTTGTGACTCACCATTATCAAAGAATCTCAAGCTCACATTACTTGCTTCAAATGCAAGTTCAAGCTCAACAAAGGTGATCAAATCCCCTTACACAAAGAATGATTCCATATTCACATACAATGGTTGATAATTTAAATCCCCAGAATCAAATGCAATGTTCACACTCACATAGGTCTTTTCAAGTCTTGTAATGGGGCTTAGTGCATGTGTATGGTCATTTAGGCTCAATGTCTGTAGTCCTCATAAAATGTGGTATGAACAACACTCCCTTTCCTTTTCTACATCATTTTTCATTCGTGCTCACAAGACATCCCATTATTCACTTTCCATGGACTATTGGAACTCCATTTCTTTTCACATTTTCACAAACTTTATTCCACAACTTTTCTTTCTTTTTCTTTTTCATTATTTTTTTTATGGAGGGGTTCTATTTTTTCTCAAAATATGGGTAGAAGGGGACTTTCTTGCACTCCTTGATTTACCTTCTCTTTTCACCACACCCCCAACTTTGGCTTTTGGCCTAAGTTGGCTATTCAAACAAACCACAAATCATGAGGATTATGGATAATGGATCATTAAAAGGTCACAATGTCATCAAGTTTCTTCCAAGAAAAGGTTATGTCTCAAAGGGTGCTCAAGTAGGGTTCACACACTCACCAGGTAGGCCACAAAAACGGTATAATGTCAAATTGGTTCACACTCTTAAAGTTGCCTAAAATCATCTCAAGAGTTGACATCACTTAGTCAACCGGACCTACAGGGCAAATTCTAGGTGTCATCACACATGGTTCACGGTAAGCTCATCACACAAGGCATTGCCACCATAGTCAAACAAGACTCCACGCTTCACTAGTGTGCAATGTTCATCACAAGAGACTCAATTCGATACTTGGCTAGTAACAACGAGATGGAAAGATTTCACATATTGCCTATGCAACTTCATTCAGCATCATCGTAGCCGCACATTCATTTTTGTTCGATTATGGGCACTATTTAAGTCACCGATATTGATCAAAACTAATACTCAAATTTGCAAACGAATAACCACATTCATCACAAACAAGAGGTGGCAAATCTTTTCGAAAGGGTCAAAAATCATTTACAATTAAAAACACAGAGCCACAAGCTCAAACATTCCTCAAAAAGTAGTGTACAACACAATTTCAGCTCAAAAACCAAAAATAAATAAACAAAACCAATAGTCCCAAAAGGTCACACAAAATGTGGGCCTCACCCCACCACAAATAAAGTCATTTGTCCTAAAATGCAAAAAAAATAAATATTCAAAAGTTTAAATAAAATAAGATAGAGAGTGAAGTAAGTAAAGGATCCTGTCTACACAATCGCTCCATACGTCTGGGTATCAGTGCCTGGTGCATCAATATGGACTTGGGCATAAGTGCCCGGAGTCACCTCAGAAGAAACAGTAGTACCATACCCACTAGGAGCTTCCATAAACATCTCAATTTGCGATGTCTGGATCACCGACTCCATAATTGTCTCCTCAAGATCTGTCAAGTCTCCATATATGCTCCCCTTCTGTATCTCTATCTGCTCCTCGTCAGTCTCAGCATCTGACTCATCAATTGCTGCCTCATCCATGTTTACATCTCTTGTGGTAGCCGGAGGAATCTCTGAAGTGTCAGGAATGTCCAAATCATTTGTAGCCTCCAGTAATGAAGGGAAGTCGGTAGACTTCAGATAGTCTACATCCTTCCTCCTGTCTGCTACCTCGGCTTTCAATGTCGTATCCTCAAAGGTCTCCTCCTACCTTCTCTCAAAAGCCCCGACTCTCATGGTGAAAGTGTCAATGGATGTCTGAAGGGGGGTCAGTGCAACTAAAATGGCAGCCTCAATCATAAAAGGAACATCTCTTTCAATTTTGGTATCCCTCACGTCTACTGAATGGGCCAGGTGCCCCATCTTTAGGATCATTGCCTGAGTAATCTTGGTTTGCTGGGAGGAAGTGGATGTCTCTGGAGCATGTTAAGAACAGGTAGGGGTAAAACCACCTAAAGTCCTAGAGTACGGAGTAGGCACAGAGGCCTCTGCATGTATGGAATCAACATTAACCTCCGAAAAAGTATTTGTCGGTGTTTCTCTCCTCATATCAGCCTCCTCACGAGTGTACTCGATCTTAATACACCGGATGTCAGTGGAGGAGGAAGGTGTCACCTCAATGTTTCTCATGGCAGCCTAGGACACTTCGGCACGTCAACATAACTCACTGATCAGGACCAGGAATGGCAAGGAAGTTTGCCTCTGATTGGTCCTCATGGCCATCTCCTTAACAATTATAAAGCCTAGGTCAATGCGCCTCTTGGATAAGACAAGCCCCAGGCATTCCGCCATAGGATGATGGAGACACACTCATTTTGGGATGGAATAATGGTGCTTCTGATAAAGCCAAACCAGAACTGGGTAGCAACACTCAAGTCCCTCTTCTCAATAGGGGCTCCGCCTCAATCCACCTTGGGGTAGTATCAGAAATCAAAGGTGCTAGCTAGCCCTTCAAATTATCTAATGACTTAGCAACATGCAATGCATCATAATGGTGTGTAGAGTGTAGAGTTCTACCCAGAACGGTGTTTATGTACTCACTGGTCACCCAA
The DNA here is from genome assembly GCA_036250385.1 of Solanum microdontum. NCBI lineage: Eukaryota > Viridiplantae > Streptophyta > Magnoliopsida > Solanales > Solanaceae > Solanum > Solanum microdontum. The sequence continues at coordinate 7,539 of JAJONQ010085972.1, forward strand.
CTTCCTTTCCCCGTACCATGACAGACTTGACCGATCTGAATTCGCTCGCCTTCTTCTTTCTCTTTGGGACCAAGTCACCGTAGGCTGCATAGATCTCCAGACCTAGCATTCAAATCCTATAAAAGAGGCCTAGCACACGACAATAATATAAGATCATTTGCATCAGAGTACCAAATTGTTTATAATAAACTCGAGGTTTGGAAAACCAACCTTTAATGCCAATTAAGATAAGACTGAAATGCTAGGAGGCAATGTAATCCAAATCCAAGCACAAATCAATGACTAAAAATACTACTACAAATGCAAAAATATAGAAACTAATGTGTGGGTGTGAGTTTGTGAAGATTTAAAGTTAGGGAAAGGAAAGAGTTTCAAAGTTTAAACCTTTGCCTTATAAAAAGAGTCCAGTTCTCGCCCATCTGACATTTGTCGTGCTCGGCAACACACCGGGTGGTCTCTTACCTCACTGAGTTTTACAGGGCCCTCAGTTGATGTGGGGGTTCAAACAACGGATTAGATCAGGATAGCTGACCTGGTCGACGATTCGACAATAATTTCCTAGGCTCACCGAGTTTTACATACTCCAATGTAAAATTGTCTTGAGTCAACGACGGTCTAGGTCGGGGTCGCCGACCTCTTCGGTGACACGCCGACTGGACTTTAAGCTAAACGACCTGTGCTTTTCAGTCACTTTCCACACTTTAACCTACACAATCAACACACTATTATTTACCAAAAAAAATCAAGTAATAAAGGATCTTGGGTTGCCTCCAAAGTAGCGCCTTAGTTAGCATCGTGGCATGACGCAAGTCCACCTTCAAACCTCATTCTTGGGATTGACTATAGGGTCACTAGGTAACCCCTTTTGATGTTTCGGGTAGTGATGAAGCAATACATGACCAATGAGGGTTTCAATTAGCTAGATAGATCTAGAGTGAGAGCCAATCATATGATTTAGCAGTTCGACTTTCCCTTTTATCTGTTCCAACACTATATCATGCTCATTGACCTTTTGGAGAATGATTAAAAGTGTATCCTCGACACATTTACTCTCATCGTCCTTAGGACTTATCCGCTCATGTGGAGGGATATATCGATCCTTGTTTTTGCAGTAGTCTTCAAGTTCCATAATTTGTTTGGTTAACTCGTCTAGTTGAGAAAGCAATGTGGCTAAGCTGAAGTCCCTATCTACTTCTTCGTTTGTCTCAATCATGTGATCAGGCAGTTGGGATACTATCACATACAGTTGTTGAACCATACCACCTGGGATGAGTTGATCAACCAACACTTTGTTCCCGGGACCAAGAGTTCTATAAAAACATTCCAGTAGGACTACATTAGGAATCCCATAAGTTAGGAATTGAATCAGTAGAGATTTAAACCTCAGCAATGACTCAAGAATTTTTTCACCTTCCAATTGCTTGAAGGTTAGGATGCACTGAACATCATCACTTACAATGGAGGAAAATCCATTTGTTCACAATTTCTTCATGACATGCTCACATCCTCTATTTCGAAGCATAAACAAGCAAAACAAAACTAAAAATTAAGTAAGTTGAACTATCACTAACAATAATAAAATCCAACTTAACTAAAAATTCCCAAATAACACCACTCCTCGGAAGCTGTGCCATATTGATTTCACATATCTGAACACTTCATCCAATACTAAGTGCCAACGATCGTGAGTAGTAATATAACCCAACTAGTGAGTTGACATCGAGTCCCAAGGGAGTGCTTCGTAATTGAGAATCAATCGACAAGTAAGAATATGCTCTAACTCAATCATAACTAAATACATTTATGAACAAAACCATGGTTTAAATTATAGGTGACATAAGTGTCAAATATCAAGAGGGTTTGTTTGTATTATCAACAAAAACAACAAATAACACGAAAATACGAATATGGAGACGGGATTCTTGGGATGTGATAGGATTATGAATTAAGATAGAAAATCGGGTAATTGTAATTAATAGCAAACAACTGCAAATTGGTGAATAAGCTAGACTTTAGTGAGGGTAAACTTTCTCTTGAACAATTTACCCCGAATCAAATTGGTTTCTCTCAAACATCAATAAGAAACAATTAAGCACATCCTTCGCTTTAGTCCATTCACTCTCTCGAGCTGAATGAGTGGAAAAGGGTTTAGGGTTTACTCTCTCGAGTTGAACCCATGACAACCCAATACCCACAGACCATCGATTTAGTAATTTTGGTTTTAAAACCTCTCTCTCAAGCAAGCCAAAAACACGAAGTTAAGATTGTATTGCAACTACAACCTATTAAATTCTACCACAATTACGTAATCAAATCACTTTTAAACAACAAATAAACTATGAATTAACAATACCAAGTAGTTAAATCAACCCATAATCACATAATCACACCCCAAGGATTGGGGTTTTAGCTAGACATAGTAAAAAGTTAAAAATTGTTACCAAGTTGTGTTTCCATCAACTGGGTAGGATTGATATAGTCCTTACAAAGGTCTAAGATGTAGAATCTTGAACACCCACTTCAAATTTATGAGAAATGGAAATCTTCAAATCTTCAAAGCTAAGGAAATATTGTCTCCAAAAAATCAGTTCTAAGATCTCAACTTTAAAACTGAATGTTAGATTCTAAAACTGCAAACTAAACTACGACTTTAAAAATGTATTTATAGTTGTTAAAAATGTGCTGCAAAGGACCATTCGCCCCAGTTAGTCGGGATCGTCGATCTAATCGGCAATCCGCCCTTTGGTCATTTTCATTGCTATTTTTCTTCTTGCCTTTAACATCTTTAGGTTCCGTAACTTTAAGCGATATGGTACTGCATCGTGTAATTGTTCGGCGACTCACCGACTACTCCTTTCGATTACCTACTTTATTTTCTCCTTCATGGCTTGGCACACTGGAATATTAGGCCAGACATCAGCCATTCGGTGATTTCCCCAATGGATTAGGCGATCCTCAGGCCTTTTTTTCTTTGTCTTTTCAGCTGCCTTGTTCCTTTTTACTCATTAGTATCCATGCTTTATTCCTCAATCCAAATACCTCAAATTCAAGGATTTACATTAGTTAATGGCACAATTTATGCATTTGAGGACACTAAATCTACTAAAATAAAATCCTAAAAGAGTCCAAATCGTGGACTTATCAAGTACCTGAACCTACATCATGAAAGTATGTAGCACATAGTATGCGTCAGTACGTGAAATGTACTGAGCATGCATGACATAGATAAAACCTGAACAAACATCACAACATAGCTGAAATATACTAGATAGTTCAATATTTTGACATAATAACTAAGAATGGAACATTTAAGTACTGATAATGAAACATTCGAAATCTGAGGCATGTATATATGTTTATCTGACCTAGCTAGTGCATTTCATGCACTAAACGAATCTACACAAGTAGGGTTCTGAGTTTCTTGCAAGGAACTAAGCAACAATGTTACGAAAACACGATAATCTGATTTAGAAAAATATAACAGCTAATACACAACAATTATCTGATGTTCTAGAAACCTTAAGTCTAACAAGCGATAGAGAATCAAGAATCTGATTGAATTCTAAGGACCTAGTGGATGAAAGGAACCTACTAGTGAAATCCCACATACCTGGTGACGAATTTCACGGAGAAATCTTTTGATTTTGGGGATGGAGCTGAAGAAGACTCATTGCATTATTGGAAGTGTTTGATCGCCTATTTCATTCTAAATATCGATTGTTTTTTACGGATGATCGATTAGGGAAAGATCTGATCAAGTTGCTAGGCTTAAACTGACAAAAACTACATAGTTTAGAGGTTAAACAATGTAGTTTAGGTGTCCAACACATAGGGAAATACCAAACTAACCCTAGCTCAAAATATGTCGGGGCCGACCACGACGCCACTGATGGCCCATCTATAGGCAGTGGCTACTGGTTCTATAAGTAGATCGACCATGGGCCTTACCACGGCCTGTGTGAAGGACCATAGACTATGAACATCACCGTGGTTCTTCACTTGGGCTGGGTCTGGTGGCTCAGGTCCATGGACCCTCCCACAACCCTTATCAAGACCACGACCTATGGATGGCTCCGTGGTCTGATGTCTGAGCTTAGGAGGTTCTGGCTGGCCTTTCACGAGTCTTCCCACGGCTCGTGGGGTGGTCCATGACTTGTGAAGGGTCACGCGGTCCACCTCTTCTGGGAGGGTGATGAGTCCACAATTTGTACTCATTTAGCACTATATTTTGATTGAATTACTGTCCTCAAATGCATAGTTTGTCTCAATATCTGATGTAAATTCTTATGTTTCAGGTATTTAACTTGAGAGACAAAGCATGGACATTATCGAGCAAAAAGGAACAAAGCGGCTGAAAGAAGGAAGAAAAGACGGCCTGAAGATCTCCTAATGCATACGGTTAGGCGAGTCGCCGAATGGCCTTAACCTCTCCCAAAGTTCCAGTGTCCTCAGCCTTGAAAGAAAAGATCAAGTTGGCAATGAAAGGGAGCATTTAGTGCATCACCGAACATTTCCACGAAGCAAAAACATATCGTTCAATGTTTCAAAACGTGAAGATGCTGAAGGAAAAAGCTTAAAGGTGATGAACCAGACCAAGAGGCGGATCGCTGAGTGCATCGGCGATCCCGATTAACTGCACCGAGCGATCCTTCGCACAACAAATTTTCGAAAACTGTAAACACTCATTTAATTATGTAGCTTATCAATCAAATTGTAGAGAAATTTAGGAAGACTTAGAATATTTTAGTTTTTAGTTCTTAGAGTTTTTGGGAGTTATTGTTCTTGAGCTTGAAGATTTAAAGACTTCCAACTCCAAGAAAATGGAAGTGGGTGTTGGAGATTCTTCATTCTAGACTTATTTGAAGTGAATATAATTCATATCTAGTTGATGTTATTTCGATTTTGTATCATTTTCTTCCCTTTTTCTATATCTAGCTAAAACCCCAATTCTTGGGGTGTGATTTTGTGAATATGGGTGAAATTTCCTATTGGGTATTGCTTATTGTTAGTCTATTTGCTATTTAAATGTGATTTCGTTTAGTTGTTGTGCTTGAACTTAATGGAATTTTAGTTGCAAATACGATTTCATCTTAGTATTTTTAGCTTGCTGGAAAGAGAGATTTTAAAACTAAGACTACTAAATCGATAGCCAGTGGTTATTGGGTCATCGTGGGTTCAGCTCGATAGAGTGAATCCTAGTTGTTCTCTCACGCATCAGCTCGAGGGAGTGAATGGGCTAAGTCGGAGGTTGTGCTTAAATACTGTAATTTGGTGTTCAAGAGAAATCGATTTGATTCGAGGTAGGTTGCTCGAGAGAGAATTTACCCCACTAAAATCTAGCCTAATTAAAAATATTCAGCCTATCAGTAGCATTTACCCAATAGTATATTTTATCCCATATTCCTATCACATCCCAAGAATCCCATCTCCCTATCTCATATCATTATATTTTCGCTATATTTACCAATTAGTTGAATA